>SRHC01002805.1:7111-21703 GCA_004794325.1 Pomacea maculata | reverse complement strand
AGATGATTAATTCGTTTTATTTCTATTATATTCATATTTGGTGACTTGTATTATGTAATAAGTTTAAGAATAAAACTTGTATTTTCGAATAAGAGCTTTTAGACATGACATACAAAACAATGCACAGCAATACCTCAGACAAGTCTGTGTTCATGAATCGGCATCTGCTTTCACTAAAGTCTTGTCTTTGGTTAAAAGCTTACCGCTGCCTGGTGGAATGTTGGAGCACACAATGGAGGCATATTTTCCAGACAGGCAGTATGTCCTCGTGTCGTAATAACAGTCGCTGAACAGAGCCTCGGTACCTGTACACCTGACACCGGACCGGACGATAGGCAGGGACTTATACTCGAACGCCGAGCAGCACAGGTGGATGCCGTACGGGTAGCCGAGGTCACGGCAGGCCACGCTGGCCTCGCGGTCCGTGAAGTTGTCATCGCAGACCAGACCGTATGTCCTGGACGTGGTGTTGATGGGCACCTGTACAGCCCCGTAGCCCTCATTCTCAACTAGTTTCACTGTGAACAGAGAAAAACTTTTAGATGAGGACTTCCATGGAACTGTCGCTTGAGCCAAATAAATTAGTATTTATGAACCATGCGTGTATTTTGCATCTGAATATGTCAAACCACCTATGTGACATGCCAAGACTAAGTTCACAATATTCTGAGCCCTGTGATCTTCATGCCCACATAATTTGTGTCACTGACCTTGACCCGTGCACCTCACTCTTGGGATGTAGGATGGGGACGAGCAGAAGCTGTAGCTGACGTTGACGTTTGTAACAGGACATTGCCATAGACTGTTCTCTGAACCTCTGCAACTGTTTATACAAGCATCCTTGTAAGCCAACAGTCAGCTGACTTTGAGAAGGTAAACTATCATGACCTAAAGCAGACCTGGGCAAAGGCCGGCCCGTCCGCCCGCCCGCCAGTATATATACTATATATACAGTATTGGGTAAAACTGAGTTAACTATATTAGTCCGGCCCTCTAAAACCATCCCAATTTCTCATGCGGCCCCTTGGGAAAATTAATTGGCCACCCCTGACCTAAAGTATCTATAGCGCAACAAATCAAGTGCAAGGCTAATGCTGAATCCCTGACTTTAACAAAGCAGTTTAGTGTCATTTCGCTCATAAAGACAATTTTGTGAATTGTATAGCTACTGATAAGTGAACTGTGCCATTACAGATCCATACTTTTATCACAGCGAAAGAACTTCGATATCTATTCAAAATAAAATTGTATTGTGATTTACTACTAAGATTTCACGTTATTTCACAATGAACACACTAAAAATTAAACAAAAAAACCCCAAGATAAAAGTATGAAAAATGAACAGAGGAAACAACAGTTAACTAGTAACATATTACAAATACGCCATAAAACTATCAGAATTTTATTTTTGTAACGTGCAGGCCATTAGAGAAAGCGTCGACCGTGACATCACGTAACTGACATCATTACCTGAGGCCATACAGGTAGAAAGGACCTGTCGAGTTGTGACCGCTGCTGCTGCTGATGTCCGAGGTGACTCCGCCAAAATAGCCCAGAGTGAGGCAAACTGCTGTGGCGTCATGGTCGGTGAAGTCGTTGTCACAGACTGTGCCCCACACACCGTTGAAACCGACCTCCACTTGCCCTACATTACTGGTGGTACCTCCAGTCAACCGCAGCTCGTGGCCTAAAGAGAAAATTTGTGCATACATTACAAGTCGATGTAATGTTAACTTAAAGAGGAGTGAGAAACTAAAGAGTAATTGAAAGAAAGAAACTTTGCCAATAAAATGCTGCAGGGCAGTGATCCAGAAAGACAAACTGACGAGATTATGACCAAGAAGGACAGCCTAAAAGAAATGTGACAATGTTTCAACAGAACTCTCCTTTAAACTTCGCAGTTTGCAATCTTAACATTTGTTCCAATATTCAGAACGGTGCAACGCTACTTTGTTTGGTGATGGAAAAATAGCTGAATAAGATGACCAGGACACCCTTCTTCTCTGGTCACTCTGCGTCTGTAGTCTTTGTTCTTGTGGTCTATAAAGCTACACACACACACTTCAGAGAAATCTCTCACCACTTGCGTAGTTGTAGCACAGAGCCTGGGCAGCATTGCTGTAGTCCGTGACACAAGTGGACCATTTGGAGGAGAAGGAACATTCACTGAGAGAGTTCTCCTTTCCAGAGCAACGGATGCTGTTGACGAAGTAGGCGGCGATGTCCTGGGGTATGGACACAGAAGTCTTGTAGATGGCCACGCCGTTGTTGTAGCCCAGGTCCTTGCAGTACACAGAGGCAGCGGCATCGTCCCAGTTGCTGCGACAGACGTAGGACTTGACTCCGTCCGCCATAACAACAACAGGTCCACCCACTGACATTGAGGCGGCTTGTAGGCCTGTGAATGAAATATGAGGCGTGGAAATAAGGAGCTTTGATTAGGTGGGATGATTGCTGCTGATGATGATGACTTAAGAGTGTTCAAAAGGGAGCCAAGTGTTCACTGTAAACTCAGCCACATTAGTCAGTTACATATAGTGTATGGATTTATTTACTGTTGCAAAGGTCCTGGCTTACAAGAAAAGACGATGATATAAAAGAATAAGTAAAGCAAATTTAAAAGAGAAAAAAGAAGTTAAGCCAGCTAGAAAATTCTTTCAATACAATAGTGGGACGCCCACCGGCACATGTTCGTGTTTGTGTTTTGCTAAGTGAAAAAAAAACACCTGTCAGTACCTGTGTTCAGTCTCTGTGTGTTGTGAGGTGGTTTCCTTACCTCGCTTCAATGGGGTTTGACTACAAAAGACTGTAGCGTATCTGTCAATGTTTTCCCACGGGCAGGTGATGTTCGGTTGCTCAGGGCAGTCTAAGAGGGAGGCCTCTGTGCCATTGCAGTTCAGGGCTGTCACAAGGTTGTTTCCGTACAGGTAACCCATCGAGCCCTTGGGCAGGACACGCGAGTACGAGTAGCCTTGGCTCCGGCACACGACTTGAGCGTCCAAGTAGTCAAAGAAATAATTGCAGATGTTAATCCAGCCTGATCCCTGGTTAATCTGCACCACGCCAGTGACAGAGTTGTTGGTGTTGTGGATCGTAGAGAACAGACGCACTGTCGATTTGAAAGCAATGGATTTTTATTTATTTGTTGTCTTTTCTTTTCTTTTTTTGTGGGGGGTTGGGTGGGGAGGAAAGAGTCAAGCAACTCGAATATCAAGGCAAAGCCGGCATTAAGCTCATTCAAGAGCCAAAAAGACATTTCTTTTTGCTTTTCAGTTGTTGTTGTTTTGTTTGCATTGCTTTAGTGCCAGGTTTGACAAGTGTTTCACTAATTTTACTAATTATACTCACTTTCAAATTTATTTTTAATATATTTAAGGTGTTTACAGTTTCACGAGCAAGATAAAAATATGTACATATTTTTCTTGATTTTATCCTTGTATGATTTTCTCTGTCACGAACTTTTATTCTATTTATTTTTTTAAACTCTGTTCAATTCTATTGTTATTGTTATTTTTTTTTATTTCCTTTAAAGATTTTATGTTTAGCTAACAATTTTCAAAACGAATTTTACTTTCTTGTGATTCTACTACCTCCATCTCGCTTAATGTATAAAAATTAAGAATACTATCCAACCAATTTACAACCATTTACTGAAGAGTATGCAAGCACTTAAGACACTTAGACACCTACCTAGAGTACAGAAAAGTATTCTAACCAAATTTAAGTCAGCGATCAAACTAAGTAAAAATGTATCTCCAATTGTGGTGCCATTATTCAAGTAGGAACCAGGGCGCAAGCTCTGTAAGAAAAGAGTTTTGTATGCACACTACAGTCTATCTAAAAATGTGTATAAAATAAATAAAATAGTCTAACAATAATGTTTCATGTCTGCTAAACTTACCACCGTCTGAGCAGCGCACACCGAGGTCGAAGTCGTGGTTGGCACATCTGTCTGAGGGAGGGACAAACAACCCCCCACTACGACACATGAAAACATTTGTCTCGTACCCATCACAGATGACCTCAGACATGGACACAGTCCCTGTACCTCCTGGAAATCTGAAAAGTGTACACAACTTTTACACACTGCACTCCGTTTTCTTTGTCTTATTAAAAATAATGTGAACGCTTTACTGAGGTAGTAAAAATTGTCTGATCGATAAAATGCATTTTTCAAAGAACTTGTAATTTATATTCGTTAGATTTATTAGGTAAACTATTTATGATGACACGTTTGAAGTGTTGTAAAGTATTCAATATGACTACTGTGTGGCAATAGTATTAAATGAAATTTCGTCTTGTTTTTACACGATTTGGCATTGTTCGTACTCTCGTAGGAAATTTACTTTTGGACAACTTTTGAACTAACTAGCACTTTAGGGTATGAAGGTGTCTTTAGGAAAGTCGATCTCTTAAAAATCTTAAACTATACTTGCTTAAAGCGAATGAAACGAACTGTTATAGAAAGGTGATTTCGTAGAACTGTGACGATTAAGTTTGTTATGACATTTTCGTCTCCACATACCTGAGTCCCCTCTATAAACATTGGTATTTGTCCTACAACATTACACAAGGATCAAGTCTTCTGGAAGATAACACTTTGCACACGGAATAGAAAGATATGGTCCCTCACGGTTTTTGACACAAACGTGACCAACCACGGGATTTCACACGTGACCATAGATTGAGAAGAGAGGAAATAAAGTTTCATACGATTCAAATTCGCCGTCCACGTAGCCGAGCTGTCTACACACCACCCTGGCGGCGTTATCACGGTTGTAGGTGTCAGGTACACACACCGTACCCACCTGGCTCCCGTACACCACTTGCACCAGACCCTCCTTGTCCGATGTCCCTCCTACAAGTTGTACTACGATTGCTTAAACATGCGAAAAAAACTAGTATACAAAAACAGCTGAATAGTGGCGTGTTATTTTGTTACACTATATAATTGTTTGACACTCATTATTATATTATGAATAGCCAGCCAGAACATATGAATTTCAGCAACTTTCCTTGAAAGTGTTTCGCTTAAAAATATTCGACCGAATCTCCACCTTCAACATTAATAATAAATTTTGCATACATTTACTGTGACTAATAAAACTTACCGAACGTATATTAGTATATGTATCAGACTGTAAATAAAAACAGTTAATAATAGTGCATTGTAAATTCTACTATGCCTTACTATGTAGTACTATATACTTATATATACTTTTTATTTCCTCTATCTTTCTTCACCGGGACGCATACGTCAACCAGTAAACCAAGTATTTAAAATGATAAACAAGGTATTAGGGGAATAATAAGGTTACCTGCGAAAATATTACACCTAGTCATGCTGAAACCTACGATGTCGTGGGTGTTCTAATGAAATTAACTCATTAGCTTTCTCTACTTTATTTCATTTTTTTAATTCTATTATGAACTCTATCAACTGCAGATGAAAGAGGTTAGAAAGCGCTCATCGCGTTTAAAAAATCTCACTATATAAATGCCGTTAATCTTAAATCACAAGAAATCAAGAGGCAGATGGAGGTTTCATCTGAAGAAGTCACTTACAAGAGTCGTTAAAGCACACAGCACCGACATCAGGTGAGCTTCGGTAAGAAAGAGAACATGTTCCGCTGCTTAGGCAACTAAAGATGGACGTCTCGACACCTGTACAAGCCACGTTGGTGAGCAGGTATGGACCTGTGCCTGGGTGCGTGAAAGCCAGTGCCACACCACCACGGTACCCCAGTTGTCTGCAGACCACGCCGGCGTCTACGTCATCCCAGCCTTCTGGACACACTCTGCCTCGAACACCGCCTTGACTGACCACCAGTCGACCGGAGGAGTTGCCGATAAGCCCTTGACCAACGTCCAAGGAAACCGACAAATCTAAAAACAAAGTAGTTTCTCATAGTAAAGACAGGCTACCTCTCCACGGCGGAAACTAGCGCCTTACACTAATCTTGTGGTCCTCGCCTTATAATTCAACAAGGACATTTCACTAAGGACAATAATGCCTACGAATCCGCCGCCATGGGTTGATGCACTGCTGTAACCACAACAGAGTCCGAGTTTGCAACCCTGTGCTAAATCAATAAATACATAAGGGAGGCAACATTGGAACCTTTATTAATTGTACTTCTATGGGTTACTTCCCTTCAAAGGCTAAATTTTTTTTTAAATCAGGTATTTATATTTTGTTCTGTTTTAAAGCAGGCGAAGTTTTTGTTGATCAAGCGCTATCTTGACATTTGTTGCCGGTTACTCAATTCGACGTCGATTTGTATACTAATAACAGAAAATTAGAAGAAAACAGAAAATAATATATTTAAATTCTAACGTATATTCTAATAAAATATGTGCTTGTTTGGTACTTTTTGTTTGTATATATCATGCAAATAAGTTTTTCTTAATTTCTGACTTTTGACCTACTACCCGATTTCTGAATTCTCTGCCCCATACAGTTACTATCTGATTTCATTTTACTACAAGAAAAGAGATGATATAATTCTTAACATTAACACCCAGCAAATGTGTTTAAAGTGCTCTTTTAAGCGATGTATCAGAGATACAGGAGTTGTCTTTATTGTAGGCTAATAGATAAAATTTTTAAAAACACCGGTCAAAGTGTGATTCGCGGGCATTCGTCCCTCCATCAGTCTAGACTGGGAGTCGCTTTTTACCTTCGTGGCGTAGCAATAGATTGAGTATTTCATATCTAATGAAAATAGATAAATAACACATAAGGTTTAAAAATGTAGGGATGGGTGTGGGTGAGGGAATTGGTGTCTTACGCACAGCAAGCAACTAAGACCATATCAGGGCCAGTCAGCCAGCCCTGTAAACAGACGCCACAAGAGAAAGAACATCGTGCCCGAGAAGAGATTTGAACCCATGTCAGCCAATCCTCACTTCATCAACGAAAGACACTAAACGTGAAAATATATATGTTACATTACATACCACATTGTGGATGGTAAAGTAGCCGACAAGGTTCAAACGTACCTGAGCTGAGAGAGCCGTTAAAGCAGTGGACTGAGGCGTAGTTGTAGCTGATGTCAGAACCACAGTAACCCTGGAAGGAGTCACACGATGAGATTCGTTTCTCATTCCCCAAGCAGCTGTAGTAGCGGCTGTCAGTGGCATAGAGCCTGCCATAAGCTCCTACAACATAAATGAGTGGTCTGACACAGTAGACTACGAAAGTAACAGACTCCAGTGGATCCTGGAGTGGATCCTGGACACGTTCACTTCATTAATTAAACTTTATATGACTTTAAATTACGATAATGAATAACAATACAGGACAGTAAATCTCATGGACACTACAGACAGCTTTTCATTCCAAAACAAACAGAAGATTCCTTGAGCATAGAGCACAATGGGAGAATTGGTGTTTGAGGCCAAACCAGCAACTAAGATTACATCATGGCAAGGCAGTCAGCCCTGTAAACAGATGCCACATGCAGAGAAAGAACTCCAAGCCTGAGACGAGAGCTAAACCTAGGAGAGCCAAGCCTCACTGTAATTTTTTTCCTACCTTTAATAGGGTCGGAGGAATTTCAGCCAATCAGAGTGCACGAAACATACACCTTTAAAGGACAGTGCAGCTCACTGACTATTGATATAAAGATTATAAAATCGGATCAAATCTTCATTGTAATGGTGACAGGCGATATCCGTTACGCCGCCCATCTAAAGGACTCATCAACAAGGGTATATACTTTAACTACCTTTGGGCAAAGCACGCCCGTGTTCGAAGCCCAGCTCCCGACATGCAACAGTTGCTTCCGTGTCACCAAAGCCGAAGCCACATACGACAGAAGTATTCATATGAATGTTAACCATTAATATGCCCATGGAGTGGTCTCCGCTCATTAGCCGAACTGAAACAGTAAAGACGAAATATGTTTCACAAATTTAGAAAATCATGTACATATGTAATGGGGAGATAAATGTCAGTATGACTATTATTTGATGATTTATTAAACCTAATTATGTAAAAAATGTATGTAAAAACGTACTAAATATGGTATGGATATTATTCAATGACTGATCAAGCACGCTGCATGGAGATAAGTATCAGTAAAAAAGATATCTCCCAGGACAGCAGAACAGACCTGATGAACCTCTGCACTGGTCAAGGTAAGAAGCAACAAGGTTTCGATGACGACTACCAAAGTAATTTTTATATTTATGCTCTTAAAGTCTTGTGTTGATCGTCGCAATGATAATAAACCACAATCAGTTAAACTTAAACTGTCGGCTCTAGTAGTCACCTTCACCAAAGCAGATGACCCCCGCGTCCTTGCCGTGGTCACCGCACGCTGCCTCTGTCTCCAGCCATCCACTGCTCCGACAGGCCAGCAGACTGGTGTCCCAGGTCCTACAGGCGACTCTGTCCAGCGCCACTTGACCTGTGCCCGCGCCATAGTAAGATCTCTGCACCAGGAAAAAAATATAATGTTGCAGTACGAAATTTTATCCTTTCTTAGACAACGCAAGTTTCATGTACATAATTATTTTGGTAAAAGCTCTGTTCTTATGTCTCCATATCTTCATTATATTTATTAGTACATTAATAATGATATAAACTAAATAGTTACTTACAATCGTTACATTTTTAAAGAAAATAATATGCACATCAGGTCTTTGTTTATTTCCTCATATTTTGCATCCGCTTTATTGATATGAAACAATATTTTATGGAGATTATTACTGCAGGACACTAACGAATATTTAAATACCAGAGCAGGTTGTCCGGACTGGTAGCCCAGGAGTCTGCAGACAACTGTAGCATCCCTCACATCCCAGCCGTTGTCGCACACGGAGTACGTTTGCCCGTCCATCAAGATCTCCACTCGGCCATAGCTCGAGCCTCCGCCGGCCAGTCTTACCTCGGGGGCAGCTGGTAGGTTAGATTGATGGGGAGATAATTACTTCATGTGTTTACTGTGCCGGTTGGAGATACGAAGGGACGCCACTACTTTTTTTTTCTTATAAGTATGGATTCATGAAAAATATGTATCTCGTGATACTGTTGTATTCTTTCTCTGTTTTCTTTCTTTAATAAAATACAATGTTAAAATACTTTTTTTATATCCAAACCATGTTGGCGTCATCTATATCGGTATTTTATTTATAATCTTATTGTTATTCAGACTTCTGAAATAAATTCATTAATGAAAAACTAATTTAAATAACCCACGAGTAACCTGCATGGTTTTAAAAGGAGTGTTGGACTATAAGGTTAAGGAAATAACGAAAACGAAAGACAAGAGTAAATGAAGATAGAAAGAAGGACAGAAAGTCTAAGACACGTATACTTGCATGTCGAGGNAGCACAGAACACGGGCCGGTCTCTGACAGTATTTATCTTGTCCCCAGGGTTCGACGATACATTGCTCCAGACTAGTTTCATTCCCTGTACAGTTCAGGCCATTGACCCAGGCGCTGCAATATAACTGAACTGTCTCTGGTCCACCGAACCTGAACGTGCAAAACGATGGATGAATTCGTTTTCTTGTGACATTTCCTAAATGCCGTTAAACGTTTTGTACCAGTAAGATAATTGTTAGCCTTCTGTTTGCTCAGAGGAGTCGACCTTTAACCTCTCGGCTATTTCGCACTATGGGGGTAGAAGGAGGGGAAGGAAACCGGAGTTCAAGGAGAAAACCCCCGACACCCATCTCTGCGAAAAGATGTCACAGACATAGAGTGTCCAAAGACGAGATCTGAACCCTCAACCGCTCTGTGCAGGGGTGACAAGCGAGAGTTTTAACCCCTACACTACCGGGCGCCTTTCGTGGGTTCTCCTCTGTGTAGCGCTGAGTTTATGCCCTTTAATCTATTGTGCTTAATCCGTTGGATTGCTTGTTGGCTTGTTTATGTTTCTTTCTCTCGGGGACCTTTTTTGCTGTTTTCATTCCTTTATTGTGAATAAACGTGTATTTTGTACTTTTCCTACGTATGACCATCTATTTGTCCACTAAGAAGTGGTTGGCCTCGCGCTTGTAAGAGTGAAACGTACGGCGCCCAACGATGCATTAGTAAACCAACTGATGGCAAGAAACTCTGCGGACGTATACTTAAAAGTAGTAATTTTCAAAGTTTTATTTTACGTAATGGTTCGAGAAAGAACGATGATGAATACCTCACTCCACCGCCAGAGAAGCCCAGTTCCTTGCAGACGACACGTGCCGCGGCGTCAGTCCAGTTTGAGTCTTCACAGACAAACCCCCACACCCCTCTGTGGCGCACTTCTACCAGCCCCCAATTAGTAGAGTCGTTGAAAAGACGCACTGAGAAGGCTGTTGAGAAGTAAAAGAAAGTGTAAATATTTATTCATTGCCATATGTTAGAAGTGTGATCAAATCGCTGTTCTCCGAAGGATAGGATTATATATTGTAAGTTCAACCACTATGTGATCTTATTAGGATATATTTTAACCCTCAAAACCACATTCAGGCATATGAAAATGGTGTTCAGCGTAGTCATAAGAAAGAAGAAAACCAAAGTACTGAGTTTCTACAAGAGGCTCATAGGCAGAAGCGGACGAACTATGACCATACAACAGTTTCTATGAGCAGACTTTCTGTCCACATGATGTCTATTGTCTATGTACGCGACGCCGCGCTTAAAATAGTGCTGTAACCACGTGACACCGTATTCCTACGGGATGCTGTATGTCTACAGAACTTGGTGCTCGCTTAGCGCTGTATGTGTTCGTGATGATGTTTATATATTAGTCTTCACAGTCTCTTCAACACGGTGTCCACGAAAAGCAATGCACATGACCAAGGAAGACTCGTTTCTGGCGATAGACTCTTATTTGTAGTCTTTCTTGAGTAGAAGTAAGAACTTCTTTATTAATCATTTACTTTAATTTGTTATTAACAGACACTTTTATTGAAAACACAGCAGCTGCATCAGCAAATGTGAAAGAGAGTGCAGAAGATAGAAGGAAATGGGGATCTAGAGAAAGAAACTTTAAAAAAAAGACGATACCAGGTAAAGTAGTGACAAGAGTAATACCTGAAACACCTGGAAGTTCGTAGCACACAATTCCTACGTCTTCGTTGTGGCTACAGTTGTGGCTGTCCCACGGCAAGGAGCTACACTGACCCAGGTTGGACTCAGAGCCCGTGCAGTTAACATCATCCAGCCATATTGACCCCGTGACCTGACCGTATCTTGCCACACTCACCGCCTGCAACGTCATGGCACACAAACCGACCACTTGAAAGTAACCATTCTCATTCTTGATTTTAATGTTATGTGAAATATCGAGAGCCATGCATGGTTAAAGACCAACCTGAATGGTTTGCGTTTTTTAGNCACATATCGAAATTTACAGGTGAGGGTTATATCGTCTATACCCTACATCTAATGATATTTGAAAGAAAACCGTTCAGGTTGGTCTCTAATAACCAGGTCTGAATGTGTTGTAAGATGTAAGTATGCAGTGGAAGTGAATTAAGGAAAAACAAAATCGCCATTAAAGCAATATATTTTTCATTGAGCAGTCCATCACCTGTCCATGTTCGCCCAATTCCAGCTGCCTGCAGGCGACTTTTGAGGCCGCAGTGGTCCAGGAATCATCACACACTGTGCCCCAGGTACTATCGTTTCTCCTGACTTCTAGACGACCTTCTCTCTCAGTTGCGCCATCCGCTAGTCTCACCTCCAACGCTGTGAGGATACAACAAGAAATTTAAATCTTTCTGTTTGTTTACCTGGTCATATGAAACTGCTCTGTAAACTTAACAGTAGGGCTTGAGTGAAAGAAATTAAAAAACTAGAGCGAACTGACTTCACTTTAGTCAGGGTCATGACAAAAACGTTAATTGACTTTAGGTTATATGAGAACAAAATAATGATAGGATTGTCATTAGACTTAAGCTTGTGATAGAAATGTCCCTTTACTCATCATCATGATAGAAAAGTCATTATGGTCAAGGTCAAAGTAGTCCCTTGAACAGGATAATGACAGATATGTTATCTAACAAGGGTAATAATATGAAAACATAAATAATATAAATACTATAAACGTATAACAATTTCGCAATGGTCATGGAAATGTGACCGCGACCATGACGGATATGTCTCTTTGTTGAAGGTTTAAATAGAATGTCATATTCTTCCAGAGCCAGCTAGATGTCACTTGTTATCTTAAGAAAATTCTGTCTCAACTTTGTTTAATTCTATTCGCTATCGTCGAGCCGGCGAGATTGTTAGTCGTACACAGTGGAGCGGTGAATGCCCGCGAATGAAATTTTGACCTGTGTTTTAAAATTTATATCCATCAATATACAACAAAGACAACTATCTGTGATGCTCCGTTTTAAAGAGCGTTTTAAAAAACATTTACGTGGTGTAAATTTAAGAGTTATAGGTTTTTTTTTCTTGTAGTGAAATCATTTCAAAGATTGTAACTGTATGGGGCAAAGAATTCACAAATCGGGAAGTAGGTCAAAAGTTAGAAATTAAGAAAAAAATTATTTACACAATACATACAATAATAAAGTAAGAAACAAGCATATATTTTATTAGAATATACATTAGAATTAAAATATTACTTACTGTTTTCTTCTAATTTTCTGTTGTTTGATTACAAATCCATGTCGAACTGAGTAGCCGGCAACAAACATCAACATAGCGCTAGGTCAACCAAAACTTCGCCTCCTTTCAAACATAGCAAAATACCTGATTGGTTGATTTTTAAATCCGTTAAAGGGAAGCAATCCATAGAGAAACAATTCCTAAAGTTTGCAGAGTTGCCTCCTTTATGTATTTATTTATTTACGAACAGAGCTATAAGTTTAGACTCTACTCTTGTTACAGCGGTGCATCCACCACGGGTGGATGTTCATGGACTGGGAAAGACCGTGCGGTCATCAGCGGGCTGAGGATACGCAGTGATAGTGTGCTTTAAGTATGCGGACGAACAAAAGGTGGGCGTTGAAGTGTGAATAAACTGAGTCGATATTGTAACAAAAATAAGTTTGGCACCTGACAGATAAGTTAGAACTGTATCTGATCTGAACTGTTCTTTACTACAGGTGTTACTGCTGTAGACTTGATGGACAAGGAAGGTAAGTCAACCGAAAAACTTACGTTGAATAAAAGTGTCTAAAATGATTGTGGAATAAACATGGATATTTTCAGGGGGTGATAACTCCAAAATGTTTTTGTGTTGTGTAGATAATATAGCAGCATAAAGGCCGTTCTTCATCCGACAAATGTCATCGAGCGTTAAAGTTTGCCAAAGGTGCATATGCATGTCACAGAAAACCAACGGTTTGGAGTCTAATATTGGTGGCATATGTATTATTTACATTTGTTGTTGTTGTTCTTCTTAGTGAAAACGTTTGGTATATTTATTTTTGAAAGGTAACCAAAAAGTTACGAAAGAAGTTAAATACATGAAATGTAATGTAACAAATGATAAGGACGAAAAGAGAGAGTCAAAGACTGTCACAGAGGGTGACATGAAGCTAACATCCCGCACAAAGATGGTGGCTGAGCCCACTTGGTGAATGACTAATCTAGATTCCTTTTTTAGATAGCAGAACAAGAAAAAGGAAAATCGATTTAAATTTAACTGTTGCGGGCCAGCGCTTCACTTCCCGAGGACACACGGCGAGTGCCGAGACACCACGTGTGGGGGGAGTGAAGGCTGCGTCTGCAGAGAAAGGTGTAGTATTTGTAGTTTTGGTTCATTTCGAGGTTTTTGTATGTTGAATTTTTATGCCTTTTTTTAATAGATATGAATGAATTTTGTTCTCGTTTGTAGGTGTCAATAAGCGCAGTCTGCGGGGCCTGGAGATGGGCCATGGAGTGAAGGGCCGTGAGTGTTTGGGTCTGGCTAATGCCACGGACTGATGGTCGTGGCTGATGCCATGAAGAGTTGTTGTGTTGTTTTGTTTTGTGAATAGTTTAGTTTATGTGTATCCTGGAGCATATGGTACTGGAACACAAAGTGTGACCTTAACATAGTGAGAGGTCACTCGTCCCCAGAGACAGTGACATTCAGTGTTTAACGTCTGTCCCCAAGTGGAGATGTCACTTTGTTTTGTTTGTTTGATTGTTTTTGCGATTTAAGATAAGTTGTAAGTGTGTAAGATACATATGTAGAGATTTTGGAACATTAGTCACCAGAGACAGTTGATACAGTGAAAGCAGTGTTGTGCCGAACTTTACTCTTCATTATTCTTAAGTTGAACATAAAGAAAAAGAACTTTTACTCCGGATTGATTTTAGCATTAGATATCATTAATAAGTAATAATACCATACCTTAGATAGTAGCTAGGATTGACTGAAGTATGTTTACTAGGGAATTATTTTTTATCACTTTTTGTTCATTTTTCACTAGTTAAAATGTATATAGGCCTACAAAGGAGGTTAAGTTGTTTATGTAGAAAAGGACGCGCATGCGTCCAGGCGTTTGTGGGAACGCGAGTGACTGTGGCAGAGACAGAGAGAAAGAAAGATCAATCTACAGTGAAAACTGAGAGACACTCACGTCCAACTGAGACCTGTTCTGTTTCCCAGACTGTTAGAAACAGCATCAACACACAGACAGGGATGGGCAA
>SRHC01000280.1:7511-109614 GCA_004794325.1 Pomacea maculata | reverse complement strand
TTACCTGGGTAAATCCCATATGGGTCCCATATGGGTTTCTCTTTCAATGCTACTAGGGTATACTTGTCTGGCTGGATAGACCTATAAAGACGAGACCGAATTATCCGAAAAGATTACTATTAGCATTGTAAATAACATGAAATTTTCAGAATCGGGAGGCTAGGTGTCAGTATACTGCGCCGCATGCAGCGTCGATCGACACTCCCCTGCTCTACTATATATTTCAATATCAACTAATGACTCAGGCACGTCCTCTTCCTTCGAGTATTCCGGGCCTGGGTAATTTTCTACCCCGTTGCCGCCACGAATCTACTGCTGAACCGGGTTCACCATACACTTCGTGTCACGGTTAACCTTTCCCCTTGACGTTCACATTCATTCTCCCATATATTCTATCTACACTTGCAATCCTAAGTCTCAAAGGAGTTAAAATTATCAGGCACACACAGAGGTACGGACTGGTCCGTGACAGGGTCAACATAGGATTTTATATATTTTTTTTAAATTGTGTGAATCTTACACAAAGCGCCCAGTTATTTCACACATCAAGTACATCAAATTATCGAGTTACCCAAGGACTTCGAGATTATACAAGTCTGTGGAAAAAGTCTTTGAGCCCACTATTTTCAACATGACAAGGTGAAAATAAAGAGTGGAGGTGTTTATTGGTCCTCGGTATCGGTTAATGCCTCTATAGGCTTTACATTCTGCCGCTTTGCCCTCCATTCAACAATACATTTACATGTTATAAACACTTAAATGTACAATAAAATTCCAGAAAATGTTTGAGGTTATTGGAAAAATTACTATTTTCTACATTTTTAACAAAATAGTTCAACATGCTCCAGTGGCTACAATGAGATCTCCCTCTCATACCATTGCTATTAGCCACTTCCGGTTGGGGAAAAAAGATCACGTCTTATTATTGTGAGCCGTACGCGGTTGATTGTTAAATTTCAACATGTCTAGGAGAAGAAGGGAAAGCTATAGTGACGATGAAGATGATGGTACGTCACGCTAAACAAAAATTGATTTTACAGTTATAATGGTTTTCTGTCTTTTTAACTTAAGAATTGTTAAATTAAATCGTCGAAGTCAGTAAGAGATACTGTACTGAACAACCGTAAACATTCGATTTTTTGTTTTCTTTGAGCTACTCATTAAAACCATGAAGTAGTTCACTGATACTCCTAAATAGTATATTGTCCTTTTTTTACTTTATCTTTATATAGTAGTTAATGTGGGATATGTTAACGTTTTTAATCGTGCTATTTATGTATTTAGTCGTGTAAAAACAGCAATAGTAGCTGCCATCAAATCGTAGATCTTGTTCTCAGCACAAAATTAGTTATTGTCTATATAAATTTCAGTTATTATGATAAAGAGACAATTGGAATATGCCATTGTAATCTGGAGTCCGATATTATAGAGGCAATCTATTTAAGTAGAAAGAGTACAAAGACATGGAACTAAATTACTTGCAAAATGGAAAGATGTCTTACTCTGACTTAAGATTCCACTTTCTGAAAGGTAGGAATCAAGTAAGAATCAAGGGGATCTCATTCAAATCCTCAAGATTTTTCACAGATACGATGACTACATTTGTTATCTCCTTATAATCCTCACATTGTTCTTCGTTCTACATCTTCTCAATTATTATTATTAATTATTATTAATGTAAGCTTATAAAAATCTAGGTTAAGATGTTTTGCGCTAATGGATTGATGTAAAGCATATCTTCAAACAGAGCGTCCGAGAAAGAGAAGGACAGAGCTCATTGACATAGAAGATCGTCTGGAATCCTTAATAACAAGAGTCGGTGAAAAAGTCAGTGTCACCAGCTTTACATATTTGTTCACAGATTTATAAAAAAAAATTATATTATGCATTATATATTATGTGAGATTTTAAAAGACTTTTCCAGTTTGTTGAATACCTTATACCAGTAAGATAGCATGATGTAAGTTTTAGGTGACTTTAGTTTTAAAATCTGTTCATTGTTTTTAGTGAGTATTCTAAATGTTTTGTATTCTCATTTTTCTTATTGTATTTTTTTCTTGTGTATTTTAAGTGGAAAGTTTGTATATATTAGACTACTTGTTTATATAAACTATTCTTGCAGATGGGTGCTAAAATGTTTTCACGTCTAGAATATTGTTGTTGTTAATAAAAGAATTTCTCATTATTTTCTTAGCAGCTGATTAAAATTTAATATTAACTTTTTATATAATTAAGAGCACATCATCCTTAGAAAGCAACTTAGAAGGTCTTGCAAGTGTTCTTGAAGCAGACCTGCCCAACTATAAAGTGAAGATCATGCGAATCCTTTGCCAGTGGTCAGTATTTGGGTTTTGTCACAATTTGAATTATGATGATAGTTTTATTTTATGATTCTTATTTTGAAGTAATTTTAATAAATTGTTGCAATATTTATATTAGCCTAATTGAAAACTAATCATTCTTTTGGAAATAAGGGTTTTAGACAGCTGAAAATCACATATAAAGCATTTAAATCTTGATGGGTATTTTCTGGGTAATGACTGCTACATTTGAGTCACGTCTCAAGATCTAAACATTTTATGTGCCAGCATGTATATGTGTATCTTCAATACTGTTTTTATTGACAGTGTGGTCAATATGCCAGAAAAATTGACAGTTTACACCACGCTTGTAGGACTTCTCAATGCAAAAAACTACACATGTGGAGGAGAGGTAAAAATAATTATGCCAAATGCTGCCTTTGTAATTTTTCGTTTTCAACTGTTGTAAATATCTCAAAATTGGAGGGAAGTCTCTTCACCTTTCAGACTTGAGGGAGGCAGCTCTTTTTGTATTTTTTGTGAATTTGCTGTGTTTTTGGTGCCAGTTGTATAGGCCGGTGCTTTTTTCTTTGCACCACTGTTATGCGGGACTGCTTGACTTTTTTGTTTTCTCTGCAACTTTCAAATTTTTTGTCAACTGCCGGTCTTTTCCATCTTATGCCATAACAGTTTCTTCTGTTTTTTTCCAAGTCATCACAACTATGGACCTTATATAACTTGAAGATCACACAGAAAACTCTGCTTCAAATTTTTCATGCTGTTTTTCTCTGCTTTGTGATTGCATTGATACCAACAGTCTTCTGGTGATTTCATATCCGTTGGCCCAGGCATTTCTTTATCTGTTCTGCGATACAATGGCTTTCTGAACTGTAGATCTGAACTGTAAAAACTCACAATTTTGGTCTGCATTGAGGATGTAGTACAGCAGAGCAATGATCCAGTCCTTCCACTACCATCAATGACAGCACAGCTGGATTTTAGTCTTTTCTTTGTTTTGTGTATATGTTTTGTTTGTTTGCTGACATGTATTGGACTGTGTCTGTATGTGTGCCTTTCTCTTGTAAAGCGCATTGAGCCATCTGCTAAGTCGGGAAATGCACTGCATAAATTCCTATTATTATTATAATTATTATTTAAAAAACTGTATTTTATATCTTGAATAAAGATTTGCATATCTGTCAATTTTCAAGTTTGTCAGTTTATCAGACAGTAATTTATTTCATTAATATTTAAGTTTGTTAGATCATGATGAAAATTTTATGATCATGCCTAATAACAGAAAAATGTAAACTCTGATGAGACTGAAGCATGTCAATGAAATGCTCATTTTGTTTTTACTGATTTCTTCTCCACAGTTTGTTGAGATGTTGGTCAGAAATTTAAAAGAAGCTTTAAAGACAGGTTCTTGGGAGGAGGCAAGATTAATGGTATGATATTTGTTAGTACTTTTTTAAGATAAAGCAGGAAATGTTGCTTAAAATGTAGAATCACAAAGTGACTATAATTTTCATTGTTGACCTATCATAATAACTAGTCAGAGTTGGAGGTGAAATTTTATTACATTGAGTATCATTTTAAAATTTCTATTAAACAGGTACGCTTTCTTGCTGATCTTGTCAACTGTCATGTCCTTGTGGCAGCTTCAGTTCTTCAAATGTTTGACAATTTCATTGAAGTTGTTCTAGAAGATAACATTCCTCAGGTGAGGTGGCATTTCTTTTTTGTACAGTACCAAATGATGTAACTTTATAGAGATTACTTTGCTAACCATACCAGTTTCAGATGTATGTGCCTGATTGGACAGCTTTGACCAATGAACAGAGAGCAAACATATTCTGCTCTCAATCCTCACTACCCAAGCAAAACGACCATTACCATTTTACACTATTGTCTCCATTTTGATAGAAAAGTAATTAGTACCCGGAATTCATTTCATATGTGCAGGTACGATCCGATGTATACGTGTACACTGTTTTGTCTGCTTTACCTTGGGTAAGTGGTTTTTATACATTTGAAATACCTGAGTTGACTTTGTGTTTGGTTTGTGCAAAAATTGTTTTGACTTCTTCCTTGTATTAATTTAAGCTTTTGCAACTTGTATATCTATCATGTAGGTATTTTGTGAACTAGATACCATTGTATTGTACCATCAGCTATTCCCACTGTTTTCTTTTCTAAAATAGGTTGGTCGAGAGTTATTTGAAAAGAAAGAAGCAGAACTCAACAAACTTTTGGAGTCAGTTGACAGTTATATTGGGTAAGAATGTCTTTTGAAATATGATTTTATACGATCATATTAAAATATGTAAAATTAGACTTTTATGAATGTTTTCTCAAAATGTGTTAAAAATTTCAATACATGTATTGGAATGTTAAGCGAAGAGGATTTAAAAAAATTAAGACTGTGGACTATGGTTTATAATAATGTGACCAGTGTCTGATGAGGTCTTATTTTTCAGATATTGTAGAGTCATCAAATTACTTTTTAAAAATTTATCTCCTTGGTATTTTTTTAACTCCTTGGGTTCTGTCATTCATCTCTGGATTTATTTCTTCCCTCAAATAACCTTAAACTGCTTCATTGCAGCAAGAGACAGAAGATACATATGCCAGCTTTGCGGGTGTGGTCAGTTGATGTGCCACATCCACAAGAAGAGGTATGACTCAGCATGTTAATTTTTCAATGTCTCAGATCTAGATGTTGGTTATAGAAAATTATATACATAATGGAGCATTTCCTTTCCTGACAAGGCTTTGAATTTGGTAGATACACAGACTTGCAAGGTACTAGTTAGTTGCAGTTGCTTAATTATATTACCATCTGATCTTATAGAATCTGTTTGTTTGTGAAGTACCTGGACTGCCTATGGGCACAGATCTGCAACCTTCGTAGCAACAAGTGGCGAGAAAAGCAGATTGTGAGACCCTACTTGGCCTTTGATGGTGTCTTGTGTGATGCTCTGCAGCACACCTTGCCTCAGATCATCCCTCCTTCTCATAATGAGGAGATGGTCTACCCTCTCCCTCGTGTTATCTTCAGACTGTTTGATTACACAGACGTACCAGAGGTGAGTGTGCAGACTGTTTGTCTATTTCTTCTTATCGGTGTTCAGGAAAAACAAAAAAAACTAAGTGTAAGAAGTTCCTGCAGACAAAGTCCTACTTCCAGAACAGGCCTGTATTCTCTAAGCAGTTTGTCCTTCTCTATATATGCAGAGTGTGATTAAGTGATCTGTTTTTCCTGGTGTTATTTAAAGATTTAAAAAAAAAACAATTGTAGTGGTTTTTGTCTCTCAAATGCACACTTGTCATCATCATTATTCCCTTGTCTAAATTTCACAAACATGTCATGAAGAATTCATGCACATAGAGCTCAGTTTGTTAAGAGGATAAGGCTTAGAGAAATAACATACACACTAACCTTTATATAATTATGGGAGGCCTTCATTTTTGTCATTGATGTATTTGTTTTTTTAGGAGACTGTGCTTCCAGGCAGCCATGCTATTGAGAGGTATTTGATCGAGGAACAGATTGATTGCATCATTCATGCAAACAATGAAGAACGCAAGGACTGGTCAGTTTTCTTTATGTCGTAATAAATAAACTGATTTTTTTGTAAAGTGTGTTTATGTAGCAGAAGCAGCTAGATTATGTGTTCTACTAAAAAATAGGATTCCAAACAGAAGTATTTGTATTTCATCCTTACCTGTTGCTACTGTTATAAAGAAGCTACATTTAAGGTGAAGCTAAACTGATTTTATGATCTAAGTGTAGTACAATAGATGTATTGCATCAAAAATAAGTCATAAATTAAGCACCTATTGCCAGGCCTTATAGGTAAAAAACCAGGGAAGGTTATGGGCAAATTTTTTTCTGTTCACTTTTAGTGCTGCTGCATTACTTAGCTACCCAGTGAAGAACAAAATTCCTCTGAACTACATGATTGTAGAGGTGATGTTTGCCCAGCTGTTCCAGCTGCCTTGTGCCCCATACATTGAACTGTTCTATGGATCCACATTCATAGAGCTGTGCAAACTCCAGCCCAGCTCCATGCCTCAAGTTGTATCCTTTACCAGCAACTTCTGGATATCTGAAACCAGCCATTGATGATGGACAGCATTGAAAAGTAGTTATTTACTTTTTGTGATGGCTAGAATATTTCTACAAATATGAAAATTGTACATTTGTAAAACTGCTAAGAAAACATTGAAAAACAGTTTATTCTTGCAGACTTTATCATTCTGAGATTCTTACAGTACAGAATACAGCTTTCAACACTAGTTAGATAACTCTAGTTGATTCACAATTGCATTCCTTCAGATTTTGTACCGAAGGCAGTCCGGTGTGTAGTTTACTTTTGGTACTGCCACTGATTATACAGTAGTATAAATCAAGAAAACAAATAGAAAGCAGAACTGTTCTTGTCTGAAATAATTTTTGCAGGTCGTATATATGTTTGCTAAGACAATCACAAACATGGTTCTTAAGAGAATGTGTACAAGTACACTGTTGCACTGTAAATTTAAAAATATTGTTCAAAGTTAAACAACACTGATAAAAATGCACATGTTACAGTCTTGCCTTTTTTAGGAGGTTCATTTCCTTACATATTCTCAGCTTGCCCAGGCTACGGAGTTATTGTTTGAAAGACTTGACAGCATGCACACAATCTGCATAGAGAGGTACGCCTGCCATGTGGACAAGTGTCTACTGTGTACTGATAGTGGTTTTGTTAGTGGTGTAAGCCTAGTGAATGGTTGGTAGAGCTAGTATCAAAGCATAAAACATTACCATAGACACTTTTTGTAATAATAATAGATGAAGACAGTGTGCAGTCATGAATGTGTTGTATCTAGAAAATACTTTTATTATAAGATGTCGCACAATCGTGCACTGATTCAGACATCAGAGGTGAGATGGTCAGGTCCACCTTTCCTCTTTTTGTTGGCCAAATTATCAAAATAGAGTGCTTTTCAATCTCTGTATAACAGGCAGACACTTCTGAAATATCTGAAATTCTTTGTGATGACAAGCATGTCCTGTCAGAAGAATTTTTCCAATTCACATTGAGCCACTGATTCTGTGTACCTGCATGGGGGCTAGTAGATCGAGGCTGCCCATTGTTTCGGCCGTGGGACTTCTGAATGTTACTGTGTGTGAATGCAGCTGCCTGAACTATGAATGTATGAGTATGTTAGGTAGATATGAATATGTTGTGGTATTGTTTGTGCTTTCATATCAAGCTGGCCCTAGCCCTTTAGGATAAATAAAGTGTTGTCTGCACAGCAATATGCTACTCTTATGACTACACACACTGACACAATCTCTTTAATTTCTATTCAGTTGATTTTTTTGCTATTAATGTTTCATATTTTTGGTAGGCTTGTCAACTGGTTTTCTTATCACTTGAGCAACTTCCAGTTTCGATGGAGCTGGGAAGACTGGGTAGAAGTGACAAGTATGGATAAAGAGGCACCCAAGGCCAAATTTGTGCGGGAGGTTTTCCTCAAGTGTATGAGGTGAACATATGAACCTGATTCACATATTTTCATTTCGGACATACTGTCCCTCATTGTTAATATAGTACTTAGAGACATTCTTAAATAAAATACTTCAGATAAATAATATTCAGGATCCTTATTATCTGAATGCTTGAGAAATTCTAGTTTTGGTGCACAGATAAGAGGTATTGTTTACACTTGTTTTTTTTTTCTTTTTTTTGGAAAGCCTTTTTAAGAAGAACTTTATATTTATTTGATTCTTTTGTCAGCTGGCATAATGCTTTAGCTATAAAGCAGCCTTTTTAGACCAAATGTTTTAGATATCAACTGTTTATTACAGAGATATTCTTTATAATATGCCCTGCACTGTCTCCAGGTATTGTGAAAATAGCAGAATTGATCTCTTGTATTAAAGGCAAAATTCCTCTTTATTCAATTTGTTGTTTTGAAAAATTGATATCTGAAACAGTTGCCAAAAAACTCTGTTTCATACAAAATAAACATATATTGAATATGTGTATATATATATATTAAACATGTGAATGTTTAGGAAAAGAAAGTCAGCTAATGGAGGTATAGCCCAACTTGTTAAAACAGATCTTTCATATCAATTCTGGCATCAACAACTGTTTATTTTTATCATCTTGCTGCTTGAAAGTTCTGATAACATCTCTTATTCCTACTCTTCATGAGAACATAAATTCTAAGGGGAAAGCTTGTTTTTTGGTCCAGGTTTTCTTACCATCAGCGAATAGTTGAAAATGTACCTGAGTCATTCTTGGAGCTTTTGCCAGAGAAGCCACATGCAGATTACAAGTATGAACAAGAACAAGGTTTGTAGTATTGCCTGCTTTAGGTTGGGTCAGATTGCCTTAATTTTTTTATTGTTCATTTATGATTAGTTGAAAAACAAAGTTTACTGGACAGATGAGCGAGAAATTCTGAAGTATAATGTGTTAATAGCAATAGTTATGAATATTTTGATTGTGATTTTTGTATTTCAACAGTCAAGGACATCTTTAGACTAGGAAATATAATTGACTAGAAAAGTTGTTAACCAATAACAATGAAAGAAAAGTTAATGACTTCTTTGTTTTCAGGATCGTTGCCAGGTAAAATGGCAGCACATGCTCTGATGAATGCAATTAAGTCCAAGTGCACACCAGATGAGGCGGCCCAGATCTTGAAAGACCTGCCCAATAAGTTTCCAAATGGGGAAGAAAACGGTAGGGTTCCTAGAACTGGTTACACCTTCTGTTAGGAGTTATTTTATTAATATTTAATCATAGCTTAGTTTCTGACACCAAGTGTTTCAGCTTTCTGTCTGGTTGACTGACCAGTTTGCTAGCATTTACTGTTGTAGATTAAAGCTGAAGCTGTCCTGTCACAAACAAGGGCCTTAATCAAGAACCCAAAACACGTTCTACAAGCATTGTTGCATTGGTCGGTTTTGTTTTGTTGGTTTTTTTTTCTGTTTTTGTTTTGGGCGTACTTTTTTTTTGGGGGGGAGGTTATAATACTAAAATTGGAGCTTTTAATGTGCAGGATAGGTAGTATATCTGTTAATATTTCATGAAAAACATGTCTGCTTAGAATATGTTAACAACTTAGATATGCTATACTGTTTACCTGGAGCTGTCTTTGTCTTTCTGCATGCATAGGAAGCTTAATTTCCTGATAATGACCTTTCTGCACACTTTTAAGACTTTGATTTTGTGGAACATAGTCCTAGATAGGATCAAGATTTTATGTTTCCTTTTTAGACTTGTTTACTTAAAATAAATCTAAAACTATTGCTGTATATGCCTAATATGTTGAATCGATTGCTGTTTTTGCAGACAATCCTTCCTTTAATCCATTGAAGATAGATGTATTTGTGTCAACTTTGTTATTTCTTGGGCAAAAGTCTTTCAGCCACTCCTTTGCTGCTCTTGCCAAGTGAGATTTTTTTTCTCAATTTGTTTGGTTTTTTGTGTGTGTGTGCATGCAAGTGCATGGTGAGTTGAGGGAAATAATTGAATTTGTATGTGGCACATTTGTTTCTTTGTATTAGTGTGATAATAAGGGATTCCTTTATTTTTATCATTAAACTTGTAATTCATTTTTTTTCTATTGTTTTCTGGAAGATTGACAGCAAAGAATCAAGAAATAAGCAATTTGAGATAAAACTATGCAGACACAACTGAATCATTGTGTTTAGAGAATGTGCTATTACTTTATTACCCTCTCCTAAAAAAATAATAATAATAAAATAAAAAGTTTTGCTGTTGTAGATTTTACCCGAATCTAAAATCATTAGCTGAGACAGAGGAAAGCCAAATCTATTTGTTGAAAACCCTACACAGTGTGTGGGGTTCGCATCAGCAGGCAAGTTGCATTTTAATTTTAAATGGCTGCATGTTATTCCTGTTTTATGAAAAATTATGCAGTTATTGATTTATTTGTGGTCTTGTTATAACCCTTGAGAATTTTTTTGTATTCAAAACAAGTTTTAATATCAGTCCTGTTTCACTTTCTTGAAATTTTGTATTTTTAAGTATTGAGTAAGAGTTTGGGTATTTTGTTTCCATTTTTTACCATCAGAGATACTATAATCAGTGAAATTACACTTAGTTGTATATAGACATTTATTTTTTATATAATGAAATCATTTTAATGTAATGAAACTTATTCATAGCTATCAATTTCACTTTGGTATGGGTACTAAAGCTACTTTACCTTTCCTGCTTAGGTATATCTGATATAGTTTTTCGTTATGTTTACTTTTGTGATTTTTCTTTAATTAGATGATGGTGGTTCTGGTGGACAAACTACTTAGAACTGAAATTGTGCAGTGTCACTCAGTGGCCATTTGGTTATTCTCAGACACTATGCAGAAAGATTTCACCAGGTTTGTCATTTCCTATGTTTCAGAGAAAAATAGGATATTTGCAGCCAGTAGCTATGAAAGAGTTCAGAAGCAAGAAAATAAAGTCTGGCATCCTATTTTAGCAAGCAAAGACATGAGGCTTTTGCTTAGATTTGATATTATCACTTTCCTTTTTTGCAGTTTTCACGTTTGGGAAATCTTGCACAGCACCATCAAAAAGATGACCAAACATGTAGATCAGCTACAGTCAGAAGTAGATGAAGCTCGTGATAAACTTGATGCTGCCAAAAGAAAGGTACAGCATGTCTCCTCTTATTTCTATTGAACCTGCTTTTGGTCTCTCTCACTCAATGTTTCTAATGTGGGGAAACCTATTGTTTGATTCAGGAAGCTGATGGCATGGAAATCTTCTCTGATGAAGAGGTACCATCAGAAGAAATGATTGAAAGGTTGGAGGAAAAACTGGAAGCAGCCACTAGTCAGCAGAAGAATCTTTTTTTGATAATTTTTCAGGTTAGTTTAATCTTGAGCGCATTCATAAAATACGCAAATTATGCATAGAGTAAAAATGCTGTTGAATTGAGATAAAAGCTGAACAAGTACTTTCTGTTTGTGCAGCGATTCATTATTGTGCTAACAGAGCACTTGGCAAGATGTGAGTCAGCTGGCGTGGAATACAATACCACTTGGTATAAGTGGGTTACTGAGAGGCTGCAGCAGGTCTTCCTGCAGGTAAGAAGTAGCTTTTTTTTGACTGGTAATTAGAAAGGATAAACCAACTACAAAAAAGCTTTGAGGATCATGCGAGAGAGAGTAAGAACTTGTATTAATGGACTGCTTGCAGACTTTTTTTTTTTTTTTCAGTTGACTACTAGAATGAGTCTGGGGTGTACAAAGCTTCCGGTTTAGTCACATTCATGCTTTAGGTTCGCCGAGACTAACAGCTGAAAACTTCGCAAGAGGCTAAGTGTTAGTCTCGGCAGACAGACATCAGTCCACCTATACAAGTCCGTGGTGCATGTGTGCGTGCGAAATTCTGTGTATCAAAACAAGATAACTTTAATGAGTATGGCTATGTTCATTCAAAAAAATTAAGTACCCAGCTAGACTGTTTTTATTAAATGTTTAACTTCTAATTTTAAAAAAACCCAGAATAGTAATAAGAATATTGCACTAATGGTTGTTTGCGACATCTGGCTTTAAATATAACAAAGATGTTTATTATATTACTAATATTACTATTATGCTACAAGTTTTGTACTTAAATCATTGTGTCTTGCTACGAGTACCCTTCACATCATCAGTAAATGAGACATGTTGATACTGCTACTTTTTGATCTTCTTGCAGCATCACCAGTTGGTCTTCTGCTACATCAGCACACTTGAGAGCTTGCTTTTCACCTCTGATATAGACATCCATATTCTGGAAGTGTTTCAGCAGTTCTGTGCCCTTCGCTCTTGAAATAACTGTTCACTTTTCTTCTCTGGATGTGTTGCTGACTGGCAGAATCTCATGGAGATTCTTGTTATTATGGTGTTAGTTTTGACTGAATGTGCATCAGACATTTCTTATGTGGGAAGCTACTGAATCTTTAAGCAAACATGGTCTTTTGGAATCAGTAGTGGGTTAGAAACGGGACTGGTTTGACTGGTGAATGTAGCTACGGATTCATTACAGTGCTTCTGTGAAACTGCAATTTATTTCTCTAGAACCAACTTGTAAGTGTAATTGTAGTAAAGCTTTCATAGAAACAAAATTGACTTGCCCCTACATAGTTTTAAGAAGAATGTAGTGTAACTCTTTGAAAACATTTTTTAAACAATTGACGAAAATTGCTACAAAGGGACTTGTTAATTTGAAAATTAAGACTTGTCCAGCTCTATTATCTATCTGTACTCACATCAGTTTATAATGATAATAAAATGCCTGATAACAAGCAGTTGAACTTGGCTCAATTCACTAAGAATCATCCTGTGTAATATTGATTTCTTCAGCATTACATGTGCAGTAATGTTTTGTCTATTGTGTGTTTTCTTAGAGTATCCTGATATAACCATATGTTTTCAGAGAACTTCCTAAAATTATCTGTAATGAGCAGTTATTTATTGCATTTAACAGGAGAACAACAATACATGAGGCAGAAATGATAGAATATATTTATACAAACTTTCAAGCCACAATCATATAAGAATTTTTAGAGGGATTATAACTTGTTTCTACACTCTCAACTACACTCAAAGTTGAACAGCTGTTATCAAATTATGAAAATGTGTATCTGCACCTTTGGTACTGATCCAAAGTTTTATTTTGGTAATCCAAACAGGCTTAGCAACTGGCTCACAACTTTATTTCAGGTATAGTGAACCAGGACATTTAGATATTGCAGACATGGTTTGTATGCAATATAAATGTACATACTGATGCACATGGACCATTTACTTGACCTTTCACTGACAATGATTAGCGTACTCTGATAATATGAAAGGTTTTCTACCAACATGACCGTATTTTACCCACCCCCCCTTTTTAAAAATATGTTTAAACAAATAAGTAACACTGCCATTTCAAAACAAAGGTTATGGTGGAATATCTGCTAACAGAAAATGTTAATGTAAAAACAAAATTACTAGTAATTAGAAGTAAAAAGTAGAGAAATCAACAATTACAAGGATTATATCCAAAGATATTTTATAAATCTTTATCACCTAATTACCATGATTGGTTTCACTATCAAACTTGTAACAACTTCATCCAGTGTAGCAAGGATCTTGTTTATTGTATGGTGCTTTTATATACATTGCTCTATTACCAGTGACAGTATGACTGGGTGCTTCAAAAGAAATCTGCATGGAATATAAAGCAGTGTCACTGGATTTTGAAAGATTGCGTGTGACCAGTTCTAACCTATTTGGGATAGGAAAGGGCAGTTGAAGGGGTTGTAGAGATGAGCTGAATTCTGTACTACTAGTCAAATGAAGTCCAGTAGCATGCACATTCTCTGGTAAAATCTCAGTTGGATGCTTATATAGTACAGAATCCCTATGTAGCCCACCTCTCCGCACTTTATTACCAGGCTAAGCAAACATAATATATACACAGAAATTGATTGAGGAAAGACCTTTAAAATTTAGTGTTTTCTCGCATTATAGACTCAACATATTTCATAACTAATGCCATCATTAAGACAAAAGTGAGAGTAAGAAAAAGAACTGACCATTTCTGTTTAAAATGCTGTCTTTTCATGCTGTGAAAAAAAAAATTGGCATTTCTATTTTTGGCTCAAATTGTATACATGCAATAAATAGTTCAATAGGTTGCCATTCAAGCATTTCTAACGAATTTTTTGGAGGCATCATTACCAGTCCACAGTCTTCTCAATAAAAACGTTTCCCTTTTTTTGTGTTTTTTGTTTTTCCAAGAAATACAGATCAGCGTGTTTTAAAATAGTTGATAGTACTTTCAACATTCACAAAACAGACCCTGCACTTCATGCATATGCAAATGGTCACAAAAGCTGCATGAATTATTTGATGCATATTTTCTTTATTTGTATGCAATTGTACAAAATTTACTTTAAAAAAACCTGTTGTCAAAGTCTGAAAAAAATATGCTGGATGGGAAGATCTGACATCGATTTTTTCACTGCACATGCAACCATTTAATACAGTCCCTCACAAGATGCCGACATCATAGTTTCTATACAATATAGAGGTGTAGTTTAAGATATTATAACTTAAAAGTATTTTTATTAAAAGTCCGTTACTCTACCCTTTCTCTCCCAGTCTCCATATCGTGTGGGTTCCGGCCCTCGTGGGCCACCAATCTCGCCAGTAATTGGGTTTGTGTCGTTTGGAAAGCGTTCTAAAGGTTCCTGCTCTCCCTGTGGCTGTCTCTCTTCCCCCTCGTTCTCCCACTTGTCATCGAGCTTCCCTGTTGGCGTCTTGCCCTTTCTTCGTTTAGATTTGTCATTACCAGCTTTGCTGTCTTCAGAATGGTGACGAAAGTTTAAAGCTATTTCAGGCAGTTGTTGTCTTGTGAAACTTATAAATGGCACTGAAAAATTAGACCGCACGTAAGGCATACACATATCAACAACATCAGTGACTTCTAACAACAAACTAGCAAGCATCCACTCAAGCTTCTACGGCGTTGTGCTGTCTGCTACAGACAACTGCAATCATAGAAACTAACAAATATAAATGCAGATGACATAAATGTGGCGCAAAATTCTTCACATATCAAAATACAAAAATGTTTGTCGTATTACAGAATAGTTAAAGATAAATTAATCAAGTTTCTTGCGTAAAAGCGTTATAAACGTACTAGCAGTTCGTCGTAGAATGAACGCCATTTTGATGACCTTTCACTTTGTTTTGAATGTATGGATTCAACTAAAACTTATCTAGACTACCTCAAATACATAATATACAATTTTGCTTTCACCTTTAAATGGTTTTACAAATACGTTAAATGCTGCAAATTTAATAACATAATTTTTGTGTCTAGATAGAGTAAATCTAAGGGAGTTAATCAATACACACGGAATAATTATCCGTGCGCCATCCTCTGCAACTTCTTCAAGTCCTCTTTCTCTTCGGTACGTCTTGAGCTGGCACGCTAACAATGTATCTGATGGTACCAATCTGTGTGGCAGACGTGATTCACTGCACCTAATCATTGTTAGGAGGCCTGGCAGAGGTCTTACCGAATTCAGGTAAGATGCTAAAACAAGGGTTGATGAACAGTGAATGGACCGAAGGCGATCCCATTATTGACATTACATTCTGTACTGATTTTGTTTACGATGAATTGTTAGGGTAATATACTTCAAAAAATTAAAAGAACTGTAGAGAAAGTACATCCGAGTGTGATATTTTTGTGCTTTTTTCCTAAAAATTTGACGCTGTCATTTAATTCCGTTGATAATGAGTTATCCATCACTTCAGTCTCCTTTCTTTTTTGGTGCGCGCGCGCACACAGACACACACATACCCCCTAAAAAGGAACTAAAATATCAGTGAAGTCTTAATTATTTACATTCTGCCAGAGTGGTTTTTTTATCTTTGTCTTAATGGTTTCAGCAAATTTGTTATTATTTAAATGGGAATGTTTTTGAAGTATGCACCTCGTCTGTCTTGTGTTTGAAAGGAACATGGACAGCAAGGACTCCGATGGAAGTGACAGTGACATGGAGAGACATGGTTACATGGCGTTTAACTTAGCTGAGGGAAATTTGATCACTCGACCCAAACCAGATGACAATCCATCAGATCTGTCACCATGTGACGAAGATGCTACCTGCCTTGACAAAGACTCTTCTTTAGAGGGTGATCATTTGACAGGTGTTGTTGACCGGATGATGCAAGAAATATCACCAAAGGATTCATCTAATGACATGGGAAACTTAGCGACTGGAATAGTGGATAGAATAATGGCTGATGTATCAAAAGAAGGTGGTGATTCATCAGTGATGAGAAGACCGCCCAGTCTGTTTGAATCAACTCCAATAGCTAGTGACTCAGCCGAGGAACAGCATAGTCCTATTTTGTCACACATGTCACGTAGACCACCAAGTGGGCCATTTGTGATGGGTGATCAAATGGACATCATGACTGAGGTTTTTGCTGGTCGAATCCCAGAACATACTGGCTCATCATTAGCAGGAACTTTTTACCCTGAGCATCTCTCACTTCATGCTTCTGCAGGACAGGAGCAGCACCCAGTTGTCAGTCAGATGCTGATGGAAAAAATTAAATGGATTCAGAGAAATCCAGAACAAGGAAACTCTTCCTTAAAAAAGCTGATGGACTACCAGACACCGTCCTCCCGCTCTATGTCACGTCAACAGAAAGTGCGTACAGACCTTGCTCTTCGAGAAAAAGTGCGATTGATAAATATGTCAGAGACAACAGGTAAAAGCCAGCGTTCCCTTGCAGCTGAATTTCACATATCTGTAGGCTCAGTCAATAATATATTGCGGCGAAAGAGGGAGTATTTGGAAGCATTTGAGAAAAATGAAGTTCCTTCAACGTGTAAAAGTTTCAGATTTACTCGTCCACCAAAGAGATCTGGATATGATGAGCTGCACACCCTAATTTTGAAATGGATTGAAAAGGTTAAAGGAAAAATGAAACCTTTAACATGGCCCATCATAATTGAGAAGTCTAGAGAGTTTGCAGTCAAACTAAATATCCCGAACTTTAATTCTTCAGGATTGTGGGTAGAAAACTTGAAAAGGTCTCTTGATATTGCGGTACCTTTACCAGAGCAATCTAACATGTCCGACAGTGATGTTAAGCTGCTGTCAATGTGGAGAAAGATGCTTCCTTTTCTGCAGCAAGGATATGAGCCAGAGAACATCTTCACCATTTCAGAGACAGCTCTTTATTACAAGTGCTTACCAGACAAATGCTTTATTACAGGAGCAACATGCAAGGTAAGGGTCAGCTGTTGGGCATTTAAACTGGAGGAAATAAATAGAAATGTAAAATTTTTTATAACATTTTTATTCCACAAGACATACATGTACAACACATACGATCATAGAATAATTCAAAATTTAAGCAACATATATGCAACATGATACACACACAAAATAATAGAAATAACAAGAATATCCATCTGATACAATATAGGCTAAAGTTTCATTGACCTGCCATCTCTCCCTACCCCACGCAGTAAAGAAACAGGTGCCACAGAAAGACTGGTTAAATAAAATCAAATCAGGTTTTAACATTAAACATACAATTTAAGGAAACATTCAATGGGTGTTCTGTCTTCACTCATGCTGTTATTAATGTTCTGAAAACATGATTGCAGAATAATTTTTTGTAAACTTTTTGTAAACTGCCTAGAAAGTATCAGCTCTGGTAGTCTGATGCTTATCAGAATTGTGCATATAAAATGTGGCATCACCTGTTCTAAACTTGTGGGTGCATGCTTGCTTGTGAACAGGTATGTGTGCTTTCACACAAAACAGGTAGAGTGAGAAGAAAAGGTTAGTTAATGAAATACCATTTATGATTGCGTTTGATAACATTTTCTGACTATTCACAGGGCTGTCATCACCACTCAGATGTCTTAGAGAACAGACTAACCATCCTGTTGTGTTGCAATGCTCTTGGGGAGCGTCTTAAGCCCCTGGTTGTGTCGCGGCATGGCAGCCCTGCTTCCTTGTCCAACATAAGAATGTCAGATTTGCCTGTGGGATGGTGTCATCAACCTAATGCAAATATGACAGCTGAGATATTTGCTAGTTGGTTGCGTGGACTAGACACAGCTATGGGACAGCAAAAAAGACATGTAAATAGTTTTGTGCATATGTATTTACCCTATTAGTCACTGAGGGCTGGACTTAAACACTAGTCGTTGATTCACTGTTTTTTTGTGTGTGTTTTTTTTTTTTAAGTTAAACTTCCCTTTAACAGAATTATCGAACAGTTGTACACCTTCCTTCCTTTGGAGAGTGCCTGCATGGATGTTTATACATGTCTAGATTAACATGCAGGCTGTGAAGAGATGTTTTTTACCATCGTGAAAGAAAATCCACAGTTTCATTCTTTCAAGCACACCCTGCTGCTGTTAGTATTATGGCACAAGTTCTTGACTATATGAGCTTTTTCCAATTATTTTTCCAACAAATTAAATTGTGTGCAATACTACAAGGGCAGGCTGTCAAGTTTTGCCTCTACTTAAATAGAAAATAAACAGGATAAGATATTTTAATAAAATAATGAAAGAAATAAGTATCCGTCAATTATTTTTAGAGCAGCTTTTTCTACATAATCACCTTCCACTTATCCTGTATTAATTTGTTTAATTTGTCCAAAACCAATTGGTATTTTGTTTTTGAAACCATTTTCTCACTGCAGACATCATCTCTTCATCACAGCTTAAGTACTGACCCTTTAGTTTGGGGAACAAGTAGAATTCACCAGGAGCCAGGTCTGTCCTATACAAAGGCTGCTGCAGTAATGAAGTCACTGAATTGTATCTCTTGTTGCTTCACTTGTGTGAAGCTTGGCGTTATCATGTTGAAGAAATATTTCATTTCTTATTCCAATCCATTTGATTGCGCCTTTTTTAAAATGCTGTCAAAGATTTGGTGTAACTTTTAAAGGTTATTTTGTTTCTTTTTCGAGGAAGCCTGCAAGAGCAACTTGTTCAGATTTTTAAAAAATTAGTAAAACATTTCTAGCTTATGTTTGAATTTTGAACCAAACATTTCAACACCCTTACATTTTAATGTACACTGGATTGGACTATGTGGAACTGGTTTTATCCAGAAATATGTAATGTAACTAAAAATACTACTGTGGAGGCAAAACTTATCTGTCTGCCCTCATAAAATGTTTCATATTGACCTTGCCATCATTGTTCATTTCATCACGTAACAGTGATTGCATAAGTCCTAACTGTTTGCATTCATGGATGCCATCAAGTACAGGGTAAGCTGAAAATAATGAAAGGTGATCCTCATGCATTTTTCATGAACTTCCTCACTATATTTGTTTTGTGTGTAATAGCACTTCATGACAATTTGCTAGGATTTAGTCTTTAGATTATATTACATTAATATGCAATGACCCTCTTTTAATGCATTTCTTCTCAAGAAATGTTATCTGGTATCATTCAGTTTTTTTTTTTAGTATTGGGCAGATACTGTTCTTGTAGTAATAAAATTGTTCATTTTCATTAATAGATTGCCCTGTTCATGGACATGACTCCAAGCCATCTTGCTTCTACTTTGCTGAAGAACATCAGTCTCAAGTTTTATCTGGATGACTCTTCCCATCTCCTGCAACCTTTAAACCAGGGTGTTATACAGACTTTAAAAGCCATTTATCGTCGGCGTTTGTTGCAGTCCATCCTAGCTAGAACTTGCTCCACTGATGACTGCCTCTCTGCTCTTGAAGCTATTTCAGAGCTTGATGCAGTTTTCTGGATACATGTGAGAAGATAATTTTTCATGATGTGTAACCCAGCATCAAATTATTTCAAACTTAAGGCTGGTGGGTAGAGTAAGAGGGAAAAGGAGTGAAAAGAATATAGAGTCATCTTTGGTCTACAGCTCCTAGCTCTGTCATAGGCTGTTCTGACACCAAGACTTAAAAATTGGGGGTTTTTTTTTTTATCATGCTGTACTTGTTAGACTTTAGTTTGTTTCTTTTACTGTGGGTTTGTAGATTTGTTTCAAATGAAAATGTCATATCAGATAATGAGTTGTTTGTCTATCTCACATGTGTAAATCAGTCCCTATCTTCTGTCTTTCAGAAGGATCCATGTCATGCTTATTTGTCCTTGAGAGGTTCAGATTTAAAATTTAGATATGTATTTAACAACAAAAATTAGTGTGTGGATTTCAGTTCTTGCCTTACTTTTAAACAATGCGTACGAAGAGAGGCTTCTTATCTGTTCAATTACTTGGAGATATCTTCTTCCATTCAATCCATTTTTCTCTTATCTTTACATGGCTGAATGTCTTGACAACTTGAGACAAAACTCCTACACACAAAAGCATTGCGGAATACACCATAATTTTCATATGCTTTGGGTTAGTCTTTAAAAGCAGTTACAGCTATTGTAACAGTTACAGTTGTGCTACAGACTATTTCTTCATGGATTTATCTGTAAAAGACACAAACATTTGCATATACAGAGTATATTTTTTCATTAATATCCGAGCTGCAGCTTTATATTATGTCATCACTAATCAGATTTCTTTTTTGGGGTATCTGCTCACTTGCTTTGTGTTATAGGATTGTAGGATTTATTGTAGAATATATTTATGTAGAAAATTCTCAGGGTATATTGACCAGATACTAGAGCAATAATACTCTGCTCCACTTTGTGCATAAACCTTAACTAGTTTAAGTAGCTATTTTTTTATGAGAAATGCAGATTATCTTTGGTAGTTATGTGAATAAAAATATTTGGCTATTTTGTTATTGTTAAATGGATATTTCTTTTGATTGAAACAGGAAGCTTGGCGCAACATTAATTCTGAGATCATCACTACCTGCTTTCAAGCAGCAGCTTTCCCTGAAAACAAAAGTTCATGCAGTCTGGATAAAAGTCCAGTCAACCTTGAGTTTATTCCTGAAGATCTACCTCAGTTAATAGAAGAGATTGGACAGACATTTAAATTCATGCCCATGTCAGCGGACATTTATTCTCAGTTCGATTCTCAGCTTCCCTGCCACCAAGGAGATGGAGAAGAATGGGAGACAACACTTCTGGCAGAGACAACCGGTCGCAACATCAAAAGTGAGCCTGATGAAAGCAGTGAAATTGCAGCCATTGGACCTTTGCGGCCATCTGTAGATGATATGGGAGTATTGCCAGAGATATCACCATTCGAAGCCATGGAGTGCCTAAGCAAACTGAAGAGATTCAGCAGCTCAAACATGGGGCTGTTGACAACAGTCTTTGAGCTGGAAAGTCTTTTGTTAGATTCTATGTGTCCTTCACAGCATGCCACACTACAGTTTCAACAAAGCAGTTACCCAGGCTTCAGTGTTGCCTTCCCACCATTTAGCAGTGACCTACAGTAGTGTACAGCCCATACTGATCTATGAGCAGAAAAATCTGTATTTGCATCTTCAACAGTGAGCTTCTCTCTAGCAGTGTTTTCCATTCAAGTGTATTGTAATCATTAACATACTGGCTGACAAATTTGGCAGCAAAAGAACCTGCTTTTATTTGGTCACTGCACCCACCCACTCCCCACTTAAATCCCTTTTGTATGCAAACTGCTTATGTCACCTGTTCTGTATGAAATCTGCTTGAATCCACAAGGTTCATTTGCTGATAGTTTCACGGCAAGCAAAACCTCAAAATCAAACTTATATAAAAAATATTACGGAGTTTTTGCCCCAGTGTTAAATATTTGTCTAAATGATCATATAGTCCTTATCATTTAGAAGAGAATCCTATATAATTATTGAGAATTATATCATTATCTTTTAATTTACACTAAAATATCAATTTTATCCCAAGCAAACAGTTGTCATTTTCAAGACTTTACCTTATACCTCAGTCACTGTCTTTCCTGCTGCTGTCCATTCATCTGTTGGCTACCATGTGTTTAGGGCCTTGTAGTATATGAATACTGGTGCTATTCTGACCAGAGGGAAACCAGAAAAATCAGACTGCTTCAGTGTGACAAGTTGACAATGTTGCTAAACAGGGCTGCTTTTCAATTTGCAAAGTTTAGTGACATCAATGGTTGAAACGATAAAGAGCATAGAAGTTTAAAAAGGAAACATACCCAAAAAAGAAGTGTATTAATTTGTTGTGTGCTGTACTTGTCACAGGAGAAAAATAATAATAAATGAAAGATTTGTATAGCACATACACTCATAAGGAATGCTTAGTGCTTAAAACAAAAATGAGACATGGACAGCATATGAGGGATAGAAAAAACAAGAGTGCTGACAACAAATAAAAGACAGAAAATGCAAAGAGGAACCAAGTAACAAAAACTGAGAATATTGTGATTCAAAAACGGAAAATGAGTAGGAAAGTAGCAATAGGAAAAATTGGGGATGAAAAAGGATTAGCCTTGTGTGGATTGTGTTTGGAGTAATGCTTAAAGAAGCTGTGCATTTTCAGTTCAGATTTTGAAGGATTCAATTGTAGGTAGGTGGCAGATAAGGAAAGCGAGAGAGTTTCATTGTTTTGCTGCACAGTAACTAAAAGGCCTGTGACCATATGTTGTTATTCTGGTGGCAGTAATAGGATACAGTCATCAGATGAAGAGCGTAGTTGTCTGGCTGGACGTAGGGAAAGAGAATTTCAGAGAAATAGTTAATGCAGGAGCCTGCAAAGAAATTAAAACACAGCACAGTTTGTACTGAATGCGAGAGTGGATGAGTTGCCAGTGCAGAAAATGAAGGAGAGGAGCGACGTGGTTCTGTTTCCTAGCTCTAAGCACCAGATGTCCAGTGAAGTTCTGTACTTTCTGGAGTTTATTGATGAGGTATGAGTGGCAGCCTACAAACAAGGAGTTAACAGTAATCAAGCCAAGAAAAAAAACCACACAAACAAGAGTGTTGGTAGCATGCATTGAAAAAAAACGTAGCAATGGTTAAAAAAAAAGGTGTAGAGAAAAAGAATAAAACTTTTGATGGTTTTTAATTTTGACACGACTAAGCATAGGCTTTTTCCAGAGCTGAAGAATGTTTTTGCTAAAACTGATAAGTTTTATATGCCAAGCAAAGAGGCATTAAAAAGGTCAAAAATCAGAGTGCAACATATTGCCATCATTGTTTCCAAACAAAGTTAAAAACATCTGCAATATGTTTTTGTTTTTTTTTTCATGTGAACTGATGTGTTATTTGAATCCTTTATTTTGAATTTACTTTAGTGCTGCAGGAAGTCACTCCAAAGTTGAGATAAGAATTAAAAGAGGTTATGTTTGCCTGTGGATTCTCAGTATCCTGTCACCCAGCCATATCTGTATGTCAGAACTTTAGAGAGGCTGGACTGGCTAGTGTTTGATTTTAGTCACACAAACTATGGACAAGAGTGGTTGAAAGCATTGTATTTATGGGTTTCTACAGAAAATATAACACTTTGAGTGGAGTTCTTGTGGACAGAAGTTGTTGAAAGCTTTGTATTTATGGTGTTTCTATGGAAAATATAACACTTCAAGTGAAGTTCTTATGAAGTGCCCTGAATACTGTAAAGAAAAATGTAGTAATTTAAATCTGATGTAGATTGATCATCATGATGCAGCTTGAGAGATTTCTGAATAAGAAGATATATATTTTTGGTTTGTTGGTAGAGAGGTGTTGATCCGTCCACTGAACCATGCACCTATTTCTTAAATACTGTGACTGCATTTGCAGTACAACTCTTTCTGGATTGACAGTTAACTTTAATAATAATTCTAAGATGATGATGAGATTTGATGGCTTTTATTTTGTATTTCAAAAGTTGTTTTCCTAGCTGGTTACCACATTTGTGCTTACTAGTGTTTATCAGTTCCATCTTTACTCAAATATTATTAGTTTTGATGAATACTTAAATACAATATATATTTATATAACCTATTTATGCCTGTATTATAGGCTGTTTCATGGCCACTGTCCTATCTTTTAACTACTCCAATGGACACAAAAATTAATTGTCCTTGTACATGTACATTTTTTTAAGATATTGGCACTTGGGCAGAAGTTTATGACCTTTTAAATATACTTTAAAGTTGTATTCTTGCAGTGAACATTGCAGAGTGCAATTTTTGTAAATGTTTGGGCCAAGTTTTCCTGATACCAGTTTACAAAATTTAAGCAGACACACTATTTTGTTAAGTTACTAGTCTTCAAATTCTCACCAGGGCATTGGAAGAGTTGAATCTTGATGTTAGTGTAGCACATGAATACACTTAAATTGTCAAGGCTATGGTTTGAAATCTAATTTAATTAACCCATAAAGAATTGTTCCATGGCTGTTATTGGGCATTTTGAAACATTCCAGATTGTGACACCCTCCATCTACAGTGATGATTCAAAATTTTCAGTTCTTAATTTTACATACACAGAATAAGAATAGATTTTTACAAAATTTCCTAGAAAGAGACCCCCATGAAATGTGGCTGCTTTTTTTCACAGGGAGAGAGAGCACTAAGCTTCAATATGCATTGTTAAATCTGGTGCTGGTGCTGCATGCAGTCATGTGACTTGATACAACTCCTAACAAAGCTTTGCTAAGGCTTGCTGGTGTGCAAAGGATATTCATAACAGCCTTTGTCTTTAGAGACCTATATTCACAACAATGGTGTTGCTGTAGATGGTCGCATAGTCTGATGCTTTTGCATTAGGTGCATAATACCTGATTGCCATGGGAAGATCTTCACAGGTTGGATGCATACTGCTCATATCTGCAGCTTTTGGGACCTGTGTAAAAGTGCTTTCATCCAGTGTTTCTGTTTAGGGTACTGTACAGCTTATGCTGTTTGATAATTATTTTTTTGTTTTTAATCCTCATCGTACTTAGAAGTGGCTAGTATTTTGGGGGAAATGTAGTCACAGCAGCCTTCGATCCTTTTAACATTTCATTAATTATAGTTGCATGTCATTTGTGATGTGTTCATAGGTTTCAAAGTAAGGGTTCTTATCGTTAGCTGAAGTTTTTAATGCTAGCATTTTGGCTTATTTTTGTTAGTATTTTATGCATATGAGAGGATGAAAACATGGATCGAAAAAGAACTATTGTCACACCTTAAAGATAATATGAAGACTAGCATGGGACAGCAGGCACTGAAACACCTATGACCCAAGAATGATGCAGAACATGTTTTGATTTGGTTTGTGTGTGCCAGTCAGGTAATAGAACTAGAAACCATGATGAAATATTTGAAACAAGTTTAGTCAGATCTTCTGCTCTTTTTGTTATTGTAAATGTCTGTATGTTTGCATATTGTGTGGGAGTTTGTGTATGCACCTGTAAAAATGTGAGTGTGTATTGTGAAATTGTGAAAAGGATGGCATCAGTTTCTTATGGCCTTCTTTCTATCCTGTACTTAATTCTTTTTAATCTGTACATATGGTCAGTTTGTCCAGCATGAAATCTTTTAGTGGTATTTTTTCCTTTCGGTTGTGACTATTTTTTACATGGTTTTTATTGTTTCTATATTTCATTTTCTGTTGCTAAATATCTGTTTCAATACTGTTTAAAAATACTAAATCTTTATCACCTTGAAATTCTCACCAGAAATTTAAAATTTTACTCCCATTTAAAAGGAAAAAACTGCCCAAAGAGGATACATTCATCTTACACCAGTTGTTAAAAACTGAACAAGAATATATTAGATTGATACAGCCTCAAAAATCATTCAGAAATATTATTTCTGTTAAGTTTAGTTGCACACAAAATGTTTAAAAGTGTTGCAGTATTCTGTTTTTGAGTAGAATTTCTTTTCTCTTTTGATTTTATTTGGTTACAAGCGTTTAGAATAATTTGCATCTTAAACATACCATTTATTCTGTAGAAATCTTTCATTTAGTTCGCACCTTAAACATAGTCCTGAACTATTCTTTAGTTTCAAAACAATTTATTACCACTCCCATGCTCCTGTTGGTTTTTTTTTTGTTTTTTTTTTGGTTGTTGATTTTTTTTTACCTGGGCCAGTAAGCTGCATAGGCTATGGTGAGGAACTTTGTTTTTCACTTTTGATTTTTTTTTTCCACATACATACTAATGGGTTGCTCAGAAGGTAACATTAAAAAATGTTCTAAAAAGTAGTTTTTATTAACAGATGGGACTCTTTATTTTGACTGCATTATTATATAATGGTGTGTCAAAAATTTCTGTTCATTTTTACCCCAAATTCTTGTCATATTTTTTCAATTTACAGTAAATTTAAGATAAATTTGAAAGGAAAAGATTTATTTCTTTCTCTGTGTCTTTGTATGTGTGTGCCTGCATCTACATGTGTGACGTAAAGTTTTATTTTTTCACACACACACCCCCTCCCCTATAAAAATTAAAAGACTTATACAGTGTCAATTGTGTCAAAATGTACACTTTCTTCTTGGCTTAGAACAGAAATCTTAAACACTTAAAACTTTTCAACCAAAAATATTGAATACATATTTGGAAAAACATAGAAACAATTTTTGTTAGAATACTGTCCTAAAATTATAAAAATAAAATACAAATAGTATGATGTAACAGTAGAGAACATTCTGCAACAGACAGGAGAATTTACTCCCCAGCACCTGCAAACATATTCAAATTTTATTTTGCTCTGAAGCTAAGGTGTATATTTGGCAACAGCATTGAACAAATATCAACAAAAAAAGCATTCAGACTATCTAAAAGCAATGTAGTTAATTGATTTTAAACATAAAATGAACAAGGTTATCAGATATGCATTATCCTTATGTGTACATAAGTGGATAAAAAAAGTAGCTGAAGAATTCTTTATGAACTAAACTGAATTCACACACTGATTTGGTGTATAGCTTGCTTAACTGATCATACCTGTAGCTGACATGCTAATATATGGAATGCACTATCCCACATACTGTCATTCTTCTGATGAATTAATGTTTTGTTCTACTGATCACAGGCAAATTAATCTTCACAATAGTTGTGAAAATGCAGTTTGAAAGAAAAAAAGCAAGTCAACAAATTCTATATAAACATTTACAATAAATATATCACAATTTAGCAAGAATATAATCTAATTTTGTGCTTTCTCTCTGCAGTACCCACTTAGAATTTTGCGAAAGCCTTGCACAAAAATGTCTTTTAATGCATTGGATGATCCTTGTCTACACTTGTATTTTTCCAGTTTTTCATAGTTTGATACTCTAATCATGCTTATGATGGTTAACATGAAATCTCTTTTATGGCAAATGTTCTTATTATGGCTGACCCCAAAATAATAAAATCTGCTTTAATCTTTCAAAGGTAGATTTCTGTATACATTTTGCTCAGAATAAAAATGAACATTAGCTCATTGTTTGTGGGGAGTTTTTTGGCCTTAGGTTGAAATCTACAACCGCCTGACTTTCAGCTTTAGTCATATACTGGCCGAAATCCACTCTTTCCACCACCACGACTGCTACTGGCTCCAAAGTTTACTACTGCATCATTGCCAGATGGCCTTGACCCTTGTGGAATGGAACCTTCACCCTGGGTAAGCGCTAGGTATCTGGAGTCATTGGCCTCTTCACCAGTGAGTGCAATGTTGCGTAGATCAGGCATTTCAGCAAATGGTAGCCAATCTTGACCTGGGCAAAAACAACTGATAGTAACTGAAAACAATAACAACACTAATAATCTTGTCACTAACCAAACAAATTCAGATGAACATCTTAAAGTATTCCAGGTTGGTGTTGAACCATTGCTTAGAATAAATTTTGGTCATCACCACCTCCCACTTGCACACCTGTATAATTTCTAATCTCTATGTAATCTACACCAGTTTAGCAGCATTGGTGTAGCATGCTGGTAGTTTGTTACCGGTATAAATTGGCTACTTGCATGAAATTAAACATTTTTAATAGGGAGCAGTACTTTAACTTTTACTGGTTTCACACTGATGATGTCATTACTGTGCCTTGCTAGATAGACTGCTCAGAAGGTTCTGAGTGGACCACTGCGACAAAACAAATGTTTGGGAGGCTACTGCCTATAGCAGTATACATATTTTGATAAGGATATAAAACTCCCTTTGTGGATAATTAATATTTTCCCATGTAGAGTCATAGCTCTTAACCTTGGTATTTCTTGTTTAAGAAATATAAATCAGCTATGGGAATTAGGCCATGACATGAGGAAATATAGTTTGTTTCCCTGTGTTCAAGGTGGTAGTTAGGCAGGGAGTCATGCAACAATAAGACATATCACTCAAAGATAATATAGCTGGGTACTGTACCGTCACTTGCTTTGTGTGTTTCTGTTAAGTATGATGAAACTTAGCACATAAATGTTGAAAGAGAGCCATATTGATAAACTTCATAATGTATTTTATGTCCTGAATTTTGTGGTTAGTGCACTCAAGATGCAAAGGTTGCAGGTCTAAGACTCACTTGTTGAGTGACTGAACAAGTCCCTTTGCCAACCATACAGTAAATCATGGATTTAAAAAATGGTAAATCTGTTCCATCATGGATTGAAAATGATTAAAATAGAGGGTTGAACACCACCTGCCATATACCATGCCTTAGAATGCACTGAACCACTTTAAGTTCACTACAGCCATTAAGCCATGGGACCTTCACCTTTTACTTCATTTTTGTAAGTGCTTACTAAGCACTCAAAACATTCTTTACATGATCGTTGAAATCAGCACTGACCAACGGGCAAACCCTGCTGGCGACGAGAATCCTCTGTATCAAAAAACGTTTCATGTTCTTCATAGTGCCTGTTGCAAGCGGCACAGAGGAAGTCAGAGGAGAAATGACTGCAGCCACACCCTGGAAAACAGGATGAGCGATGATTAGTTAACAATGGCAGGGTATAGCAATGCCACATGCAGGCCAAACCAGATAACAGAAATCTGTCATAAGACTTCGGGAAGTGCAGCATTTTTTTAAATCATGCTAGAAATAAATAAAGACAGAACAATAGGAATAAAGTTGAAAGATATTTGACTATGGCAATTACTGCATTACTGATCCAAAGAACCTTTTCTTGAATGAAAACTGTATTTCTTTGAATGGTTATGAATGCACACTGCTTTGTTCTTAAGCATACTGGGGCGGCTCCTTTTACTTTGCAGAATTTTTACCAATTGAAAACCTCTCTTTAAGCTTATAAACTTGTATGTAAGTGTGCATTCATACCTGCCTTCCAACAGAGAGACTTCCCACCTCTTTCTTCCAAGGGCTGTAGTTATGAAGCAAGAGTAAGTCATCCTCCTAGGGCAAAATGAGAAACTCAAGGAGAAGTATTTTGTTTTCAAAGTGAGAAGGCGAAGTCCAGACCCTGCAAACACTACTTCACATTTCTTTACCCTTGGACACCTTTGTCATTGTTTTATGATTATGGCCTCAGAGGTAAAACAACTTCTGTACATGGGTTCTGGACATCACTTTATAGCTTCAGAAACAAGATGCTTATCCTTAAGTTCCCTATGTTTCGCCAGGGCAACGACTTACCCTCACTTCATAACTATGGCCCCAGAAAATTTTCCTTGTACCACCTATTTACTTAATCTTTCTAAAAACACCATCATCACTGTATGCACATGGTTCTTGTAATCCATCTCACTTTAATCTTTCATCTTTTCATAGTAGGGCCAAAGATATACTATACTTCAACAAAGCTCAAATAAGCAATATAAGCAATAGTGAATAATGATCTGTGGAATATTACAAATATACCTTGTGTTCTGCACTTTCTGGTAACTGGGTCATGAAAGATGTGTGTGTGCTTGCACTTGCATTTTGCTCTCCACTTAGATGGATCAAAATCTCTGCGGCGCTGATGCCAGAACTCTCCAATATCCTCAGGACGATTTGGAATCCACGCATACGTTTTGCAAGGGCATCCTTGAACCTTACAAGGCACTCTAACACTTTTGCCTAAAAAGAAATTTTTTTTTTTTAACCTGCGATATTACAACTTGATTTTAGTTACCATGTGATACATGTACAGAGTAGTCAATACACATAAGGAAAAGGGGTAAGTTGAACTAAATGCATGAAATATTAGAAAAAGAAGGTAAGAAATTTCCAGGCAGGCACTTGACTGAAACCCGCAGGGGAAGAGGACAGTTGAGAGATTAAGGCACACTTGGAAAAGAACAGTAGAGAGCGAGGCAAAGGAAGTCAGAACCACATGGGCCTAACTGAAGGGGGATGCCCAAAACCATGTCCGCTGCATGGTGACGTCTTGTTGTGGCCTTATATATGCTCCTCAAAGAGTAACAAGGAATAAACAACATTCATTACAACTAAACTGTTTAATCTTTAAACAGTGGTGTAGGAAGATGTTCGGCTTTGGGAGTAGGGTGGGGGCAAACTCTGACAATGAATAACATTCACGCTCACACATTAAAGGAAAAAAAAAAAGAAAAGACGAGGAGGTGCGTGTGCAGCCATGCACACACACACATATACTTACATGGTGATAGCATAGCAACATATGCTGCTTTCAGTGTTAAAGGACAAAGCAACACTTGACAAGAAACACAACTCATTGAAGAATGACTCATCTGGTTATAGCAATCACAAGAAATTATGTAATATTCAAAGTAAGATAAACTGTATATAATCATATTAATCACATTCAAGGTTCGCATGTCAGTGTGCCAAATAAAAAGAAATAAAAACACATTTTCTTTGATGATTTTGTTTTGTATTAAAGTAGTGGCTTTTCTTTTCTTTCTCTTTAGATCAAGAGCATATATTTGCTTATTCTGTTACCCTCGTAAATAAAGATTTGTAATTCCTCCCTCTCCCTCTTAGCTCCTCTGCCTTTTTTGTAGTTTGTGAAGAATCACATTTCAAGCATTGGGCCAGGAGGAGAAAAAAATATTCTTGCCACCTCAATATTTTTTTTGAGGGGGCAGCTGCTCCCCTTGCTTCACTGGTTCCTATGCCACTGTTAAATGGTAATGTGGGGATGAGAGCAGGGGAATAAAGATCTGGCTACAAAATGGTTTGAAAACTTGGAATTTTCTGCATACAGGACAAACAAAGCTCAATAAATACTTCAAACTCTAAAATCCTCAAAGAAGTACCAAAAATAAGTAACAATGATGGAACATCACCTGTAAACTTGTCATGTTCCTCCAGCGAATGATCACAAAAGCATCTTGACTTCTTGTTCACTCGCTGGCAGTCATATTTGAACTCAGGACATCTCCAGCCAATGTAAATCCCTGATAAGATGTTCAAATTTGAGTTATTGTTTAGTACAGCTTAATTATAAACAGAACAATGAGCACTTCTGAAAGGGGAAGAAGTTTGTAAACAGTTGGCATGATCAATGTTTAATTTGAACTCTCTTATGTATCCATACTTTCAGTTATTAGCTATCATATAACAATCTTTGTGTCCTCCCCTCTCACCCAGCAACCTCAGTCTATGACATTTTGTTTTCATTTAGAGACTTTACTAAAGGCTAAATGCATCTTTTAAAGCCAACAGATTTGTCCCTTGCAGTGCTGTTATGTACTAATATCTCCAACATCAACAGTGTGAAATTAAAGTGTAGAAATATTGCACTGGTATCAGTGGTGATTAAGGAATTTCAAGTATTGTTAGACAATTGGTTATTTGAATTTCTCTGCTTTTCCATGGCTACTATCATGTTGGTAACATTGAATACACACAGCCTTGTACAGCACAGTTCTAGTAACATGTAAAATATGCACAACCTTATCTCAGCATATCATAGTGCAGGCGACGTGTCAAATACTTTATTTTTAACAGTGCATGCTTCTGACAGTAGAAGGTCTTTAACAAAGTCTTTTGATCACGGACGTAGAGATATTAGTTTGTGCTTTCAATAAAGAACAAAACTGCTTATGCATCTACTGACCTGTTTTTTGTGCTTCAACTGCAGCCTCAGTTTCAAGGTCAAATAATTGTTTCAGCCTTGGAGCAAAATCAGGATTCATGGCACGGGCAAAAGATGTGACATCATATTTTTCTGCTGGTTTGATTACTCGCATACTGTAGCCTGTGAATAGCACAGAAATAAGTTTCTTTTATTTATACTGCTGACATATACAAGCTGTCATAAATTACTGTGAAAGAGAGACCCTGACAGCTAACACTGAGAGGAAGATGAAAGCCCTTCACATGCTGTCAGATCTTAATGAAACCAAGTGCAAACAATGCATGCTATATTTACTTAAGAGTGACCATAACATATCAAATGCACATAACTATAAGGTAAAAAGCTAATGGTCATCCCCTGACCTTTTCAGGTCATTGGGGGTGAGATGGTAGAGACTTCATTTTCTCAGTGCCAGCTTTACATGAGAGCAGTTCCCTTCTACTTTCCCTTTTGCTGCCTTACTTTCCCCAACTCTCTATACATTCAGGTACCCATTACCTCCAGCTGGATCAACTGGGGGAAGTTTGCTGTGCTAATTGAGTATTGAACAAGAGCGCATCTCAGTTTGGATGCCAGTTCTGAGTTCTCTAACCACTCAGGTATTCGGTTACCCTTATCATAACTATAGCAGATCATTAAGATAAAATATTTATTGAATTTTTAATCTGTAATTTCTGCAAAGAAAGAAGACCTATTCAGGATCAAAAGTCTGACTTTTGGCTCCGAATCCCTGTTCTGAAATACAGATATAAGCAAAGTTAAAGTCTAACATAAGTGAAAAGCTGTGTAATACACACATGCATTTAAAAAAAATAATTTAACATTCACAATGCATTTTTGTGGAAACTACTAAAGACACTATATGTCCTGTTCACTTTTCAGCTGCTTCGAGATTACTTTCATGTTTGATTCAGGTTAGCCTTTAACCTTCAATAAATCTGACCTTCTGGGACTAGCATGTCTCCCTTCTTTGTAAATGCTAGTTGTTTGCCATCAAAGGGTGTGCCTCTAGCGACAGCATGACTGCCTGCTGGTACCAAAGCTCTGCTGCTGGTAGAAGCCTGATTTCTGCTTGCTGTTGAATCTGGAGCTCGACAGCCATGGCCTTTCCCAGCAGCTGGTTCTTTCCCCTGATAAATAATCAACCCACTTGAGCAACAATACTAATCATACAATGATATTTCCACCAGCAAGGTACAATATGTCTCTTTATCTACCCATCACCCCTACCCCAACATAAATATAAACACAAATACATTGAGAAAGGGGAATCAGGTTCATGATCCCCAGCATCTCCTTACATATACACTTCCTCTAAACTTTTGTTTCTTCCCATACAACTAAAAAAAGCAGTCATGAAGTGGATATATGTATAACAAGTAACAGATGTTGTAATTTCCAGCATAAAGAACTGCCTGGTATGGGGCTGGAGGTTATAAGAGGATAAAACAATAGTGAGATATAATACATATGCTTACTGAAATGAGAATGAAACTAATTCTGACTGTTCATAATAATGATGCTTTACACCTGTATGAAAGAACAATGTATAGTGGCAAAATAATTTCATCCAAGTGCATGCATTTTTCAAAGTGAGATCTGCACAATCTTTGTGGCAGGTTATAATCATTATCACTTACCTTTTTTTGGTTGTCCATTTGCTATGTTGCCTGATATTTGCTGGTAGATTAACATGAAAAAAAATGATCATGACACACTTTAATGTTTTGGGAATTCCTTCCATGGTTAAGAAATTATACTGCATGTTGGCAAATATAAGACCCCAGGTCATATATAGTTATCTCGTTTTTCCACTTGATATACTAAGCTCTGCCTGCAGCTATACAACTAGCCTAGACTATAACTTTTGGTTGTGTTAATCCTGAGACAATAAATGGGTATTAAACTGCTGGTGAAGAAAATACAAAGTCTCTTGCAGAGGGACTATAATTAAATTATTAGTACCACAAAAGTACCATCAAACATTAGGTATTTTTATGCAAAAGATTACTTTTTCCTTTGCTTCACAGAAAATACAACATGGTGTATAGTGTGCTTGTAATAAACTTATATAAGAAGACTTAGTCATGCGCATGTACAATAAGAAATTTAAAGACGTATTTATGAAGATTATTCAACACTACATGGTTCTTCTGCTAAAGAAAAAAAAACCCAAATAAAACTGCAAAATATTTTATCAAAAGAAAATGTGTTCAGTGCATTCAAACATTCTTACATTTCAATTGCAGCTTAAGTGGTACTTTGTTACACGCTAATCACTAGCAAAAATTACAATTACACAATGGTCGCCATTTGTAAATAATGTGTAGTCAAGACGATTTTAAGACTAAAAATATCTGCTCTCTGTGTGTGTGAATGACAGATTAATTATATATTCACAAAATATTACTTATAAGAAATGTTTGAAAACAAAATTTTACTTGAAAGCAATTTAAAACTTCAGAAAGGTTAAGGTTATTCTACGGAGGAATCGAAAGAAGAATCGAAGATGGCGGCACGTGGGAGAGGACGTGGGAGGGGACTGTCCTTCTCTGTTGATACCCTAGGATTTGGTAGGGGTGAAACTTTGCCGGCTGCAATTCAGCAGCCACCGCCCCTTTATCCGGTAAAGATTAAAATGAATACCTCGTGCAGTTATATGTACGTGGGCTTTTATGAGACTCATTGCTATAGTGTCGTAGTGATACTGATATAATCATTTGTAATTTTGCTAAGACATAACTAGGGTAAATTCTTGTCTACATAGGATAAATGATATCCGCAGTTATCATTACTATTTAACTTTACTTACGTATCAGTCTTCTATACTGCTTATATTGTAAAATTAAAGGCCATGATGCAAAAAATCTGGTGCCACTAGCACCGGCACCAGGCATCCATCCCATTTTCAATGATCATGTTAAAAGCTGTTGATCGCTTATTTTTGGTACCCATTTATTTCTTGAAATGAGAAAAATGCTGTTTACAAAGCACGACACCATGATTATGTTTTATGCTTCACTTGAAATCAGATATGTTGAAATGCTGACAAAATGAGAATCTTTCCGGTGTTTATTTACAGCTGCTGCTATACAAACCAGTACCTCTCCAGAAAGGGGAAGATTATGATTATTTGCTAGCTTTAAAGCAGGACTTTCGAACAACAATTCGCCGTTCACCATTTTACCTCACCTTGGTGGAAAAGAAACAAGATATTGAGCGTTATTCGGATAAGTATCAACTTGGTCAGCAAGATGTTCAGGGCAACTGGACACCAAGTAAGTGTGTTTATGCAGTATTTTCGGTAGTTGACTGTTAAAGAAATTAACTTAACTAATGAATTTAAAGTATCAAAACATATCCCTAGAAATATGGTATTAATAAATCTCGTGGTGACAAAGTAGAGTTTACTGCATATTGTATAAGTTATTGAAAGTTACTTTGTTTCACGTTCCGTTAAGGTCGCTGCAGTTTTCAAGTATTACAGTAATAGTCGTCTTTTGATTTTCTTCCAATGGTTATTACTGTTAAAGAGTATGTATAAAGTATTTTACTGGGTAGCGAGCTCAGTGCACATCACAGAAAAGTACCGAAAAGCCTTATAAAATCAGAGAATAAGATATGCTAGTCATATTTAGTATAAGGACAATGGATGCCTAGATTTGTCCGTTCAATGCCTTGTGCACATTACAGTTCAATATTGCTTACTTATGGTCCAGATCTATGAATAAAAGCAAAGAAGTCATTAGGTGGTGACATTTAATTTACGTAATTTTAACTGACTATTTTTTCCAAACAAACTGTGACATCAGGAAAGAGATGAAGGCAGCTAGGGAGGACTGGACAATTACTCCAAGGCAAAAGCATAGACGTTTTCTCATATAAATTATAATTTGTAGTCTCCACACATCAAAACCAGCCAAGAAACCCTCTCCATGGCAAACGCTGTCACTAGACAGTGCAGCCCACAGTTTCAATAGGATTTACAAAGCTTTGTGAGCCAACCCAATTCCACACACACACACAAATCCACATATCAACAAAGGTCAAAAGGCATTGAAGCATTTTGATATGCATCAATATGGATGTCTCAAAGTCAAGAAAATAAAGCAACTCAGGTGTAAGGAGTTACATCACATGCAGATGTCTAGTGACAGGTAGACCATAAAACATGCATTAAAGCAAAGTCCAATTATAGAATAACAGGTGAAAAGACATCAGTCTCCTCAAACCAGTTAATCATTATTGAAAAACATTCCAGACTTTTGTTAGGCTCTCCGAATCTTTACACCTTATCCATGCACACTTGCGATTTTAGGCATTTACAATGACATATTGCAATATATGTCTATCTGATCATGGTTTTAGAACAGTTGTTCTGTATAGAAATGTTAACATCTTTAACATTTATTTGATGATTTTAGTGTCCCTTATTGTGTCAAACACATTTTCCACCAGACTGGCAGCGTTTTCCTGCTGAGCTCAGAGAGAAAAGGGTGAGAAAACACAAAACACTGAAAGCTGCTACCCCTATAGCAAGAAAGGATAGGAACGTCAAAGAAATTGTGCAAAAAGTTCTTGAGGTGAGAGCATGCTCAGAATTTTTTTTATTATTATTATTAGTCCTTGAAATAGGCAGGGGAACAGAATTTTAAGAAATCTTGAGTAACACTTTTGACCCATTGTGTTGCCATGTCTTTTAAGTTTTTCTACTTTTAACTGGGTGACCTTTCTAACAACCTTGCCCCATCCAGCTTTTAAGTGAGTAGTATGAACCTTGTGCTTAAAGTTATATCTTTCTATTGAAAACCAAAGTAGGTTTCAGTTTGGAGTTAAAATTTGTGTATTTTTGGTTCAGACTTTAGAGAAAGCACCTGTTGAAGAGACTGCAGAGAAGGAACAAGTAGACACTAAAGGAGAGGAAGAAAAGCAGGATGAAGATGAAGAGGAGGAAGAAGCAGAGGAAGAGTATGATGAGGAGGAGCTTGAAGAAGTAAGTACATCTTTCTATTTTTATATATTTTCTTTTGTTGATAGAAGGGAAACAAAACTGATGTGTAATGTTGCTGTGTGAAGAGAAGAAATTATAGCTTGATATAGGTGTGTCATATAACATTAATTGCAAGCACTAATAATAATGTGTGAGATGTAATATCTGACTACAAACCATTTCATATGTGATACCATCCACTCAGACATGAATAGATGCCAGACATGAACTTGGGTACCAGGCATGTATTATTTCAACATTTTAAAACTATACTCAGCTCTTTACAGTCAGTCATCTTGTGGACATACATTTGAGATTTTTTGCTGTTTTTCCCAGGAAACAGATTATAACATGACCTACTTCGACAATGGTGAGGGATATGGTGGTGAAGATGAAGACGAAGATGATGAAGGAGTGTACTGATTCAATCTAGGTGGATCCATTTATGTTGGACTTGCCAGGGAGTTTGGTTCATGTCAAACAGGAGGTGCCTGAGATGTTAGATCACAAGAATTCTACATTTTGCCCATTTTGTACTATGCTGATGTTTATCCCGGCTCCTGTGTTGGTTTCTGGAAGATAGGCTGTGTTGCGTGGTGGTGTGGTTATTTCAGAGTGCGCCTTGCGGCCCACCACCTCCGACTTCAGCACTCATGGACCACTCTTTGTCTGGTCTCTACCCTTTGACCTGTCCGACATGGGTGACCTCCTAGGAGCTGATGCTCCTGTCGGCATAGCTCTTAGGGTCATCGAGACACGCAAGCCCCCCGACCGCGGCAAGGTGGTGATCCAACAGAGGGTTTCTGGAAGATAATATTGGCTACTTTCACACTTACCAGGATACTGAGAAATGGCTATTTATCTCAAGGAGTTTGAAAGAATTCATCTTCTATCAAGATTGTATTTAAAAACTTCATTGTGACAGCAAATCTCTGAAGCTGGCTGGTTAGAATGCTGGCATCTGAACTGTAATGTGCTTTTTTGATAGCCATTTAGTGCAGCTCACTTCTCCCAGTTGACCCAACTGGCAGGGATGGCACTGCACTCCAAAGGAGGTTAGGAAAGGTAGGACAGCAAGGTTGAGAAGATGGGCACTGCCCTATGTAAAGCTGGCCACAAGAAAAGTGAAAACCTCACTCCCCAACGACTTGAAAAAGGTCATAGGATGGCCTTTACCTTTTTTTAATGTGTTGATCAATATTTGATTTTCAAAAGAGTCCATTGTGAAATCTGTCTTCTCATGTGAACACAATTTAACAAACTTTTATGTTATGGTTGGAAAACCGCTTTCTGAACAATGTGACAAAGAGTGAGTGAAATATGTGGTATAAGCAGATCTGGACAAAGTGTCAGGATTTTACCTGGCAAAGATCAAGACAAGATGCATGTATGAACTTTTAGGTACATGTCGGAAGATATTGTTTTATGAATCATTCACTCAAAGAAGGAAAAGTTGAAGGCCAAGAATTTCTCAGGATGCTCAGTCACAAGGTAACATTAAATGGTGTGAGGGACAAGTAAATGCAGCTTTCTTAGCACTCTAGATCCTGTTTCACTGTGTAATAAATGCTGCTATAGTACTATGTACCTGTCTTGTGCACTTTAGCTGAAAGCTGGAGTCAGTTTGAAGAATTGGGAAAGTTTTAACAAGACTTTAATTATCAGTACAACAAACATCAATCCACATTTTCTGTACATATGTACACAGAAAGTATTATGTCAAATAAAAACAACCAACAAAGAAAACCTCTTGAGAAATATCACATCATTTGTTGGTTTTCACTCTAGCTACAATCTTCAGCACATGTACTTTCAAAATGTTTCACTTTTTTTGTTGTTTGCATATGAGTATCCACTGCATGTGTATATTACGATAAATCATCAAACCAAATGCCAAGTGATCTTGTGCCATTTTATCACATTCAGGTAACTGAAATTATTTTTGTCGCTTCTGAAACTCCATCCTTCATAAAGAAAGTTAAAAATCATTTTTTACCAGACAGCATTATAAAGGAGTAGCTATCTTTCTCTAACAGACAAAACACAAACAATTTTGTTAACAACCAATTCAACTTTCGATGACTACTGCAGAAGCAAAGCTATCACTTCCAGTTTCACCTGTTTTGCACAGTCATGAACATAAAGACTATATTAGGCAGTTGGAGAACAAACCAAGGCAGCTCCAACAGCTACCCATGATATGCATATGTTTGTGTGTAATAAAGAGGATGACTATGAAACAAATTTAAAAACCTACACTATAGCATTCGACAAGTTACAACAATTTATAAAGTTGTATTGCTTACTCCCACCGGTCTGAGTTGTGCATGTACACATCTGCAAAATCTGAGAAGCTGTTGGAAGAGATAACTGTCCTTGGATACAACAATCTGATCGGTTTTAACTGCTGTGCATTCCTGTCAGAAACAAAATGTCAGCTGTAGAGGAGTTAAAGTGCTCATTTTGAGAAGAAACAATTCAGAACATCCGTAGCTATCATTCACATTCAACTTGCCTTTTCCTTAAAGCAAGATCTGTATTCTTTTAACTGTTTTGTTTTCTATTCCTGTAGCGAGGCTTTTTTGAATGACAAAACTATAGATATTATATTTTTTTGGTTAAGGCACATTTTTAGCATTTAAAAAATCGTTTTCATGTATTTTACATAAAAGGCAACTAATGATCTGTACAAAGAAGAAGGTCCCATAAAACAATCTGCAAATGTTACCAGCCTAAAAATCCCAGCAGGCCGCAAGTGTAAATTTATATATTAATGTGCAAATGATGTGTAGACCATATAAATCCAAAGTGATTTGAGCCTGTGTTTTAACACACCCATCAGTGACATTATTTTTCTACAGAAAATGTGTCACAATATTTTCTACCATTTCAAGGACTAGTCATTCTTTTTTACAATACCGAGCATTGACTAACTGGTTGATATCAGCACCAGCAGTGAAAGACAATGGCACTTCAGAAGACAATTTCACCATAATACATGTACTCATTTTCACAAATTATATTCCAAAAAACCCCATCAATGCAGTAGACTACAGCAAGATTGTTTTGAGGAAAACATGAAGATGCATGCATATGTCCCTTTCCAGCATGAACTAATTGGAAGAGACGTGTATTAACCTACTTTTGCTGTGGGCAGTTACCTCAAAATGAGCTGTCAGTGATATGATAAAGCACTGATATGAGAAATCAAAACCTGTCAGGTAGGCAAATAGACCCCATGTTTTTGCCACCAAAATTAAAAATGCAGTAAAATTGGTCCCCTAAAAGATTAAAAGTATTATCATTGTAGTGGTCAAGAACATGGCAAACAATTTACTGACATATAACAATTATGCTACTGTTAAACAATTCAGACATTTTCCCAACTCATGACAATGTAACCCCTTGCCTGCATAAAAAGGAAAAAGGCTTCAGATCTAGTTCAGTAAGATTTTATAATCATTTTTAGAAGAAATCAATGTCAAAACTAGTTCTGGTAGGGTGTTGAACAATGCATACATTGACAGTACATGACTGGCGTAATCATGTAATGGCAGATCATCTTGAAACAATTATTCTTCCCAAAATGATGATGGTGGAGATTCCTTGACATCCAACACCTTGGAGACTAGATGTACAACAAATGCCAACAACTACCAGGAAAATAATGTTATCACACTTGAGATGTAAACTATTAATCCCATTTTTTTAATACCTCTTGAAGTAAAGCTTGACAACTAATTTGAAATGGAAAAAAATAATCCTAATTCTGAGAAAATGAATCAAATAGAAGCATAAAATCAACAAAGGTAATGGATGGTATTCATGATTAGTCCACGACTACTGGCTCTATAAAATCTGCACAGAACAAAGATTGATGGTATGTGATGCAAGTGTGTTCCTGTTTTTGGTAGGCAAGTTTCATCATACCTTCAACTGGAGTGTGAATGACTAAATGCAAATAACGGACCTAAAATGGCAACATAAATAACCTATAGCAAACCATACTGATGACCACATTATAGCTTATGGTATAGGCTTAAAATGAAGCTCAAAACATTTACAGTCATATGATAACCATAGGGCCGCAACAACACCTCACCAGTGGACCCGGTTTTGGGCAGCCCCCTTCAGTTGGGATCCTTATGTAGTGTTGTTATAAATAGCCAAAATTCAGCTATCTCTGAACAGCTCTTTAAAATAAAAGTGTTGTGCAGACCCGATGCTCAAACCATTTCTCCAAATCAATTGCAAGTTTACTGTATGCACCTATTCAACAGAGATTAGATCCTAATGTTTCAAAATCCTTATGATTCAGCTTCATTTTTTTCCTTATCAGCTTTTTAGTGTAAGCATGTACTAGGAATTTGCTTGGTCTTCTGACAGTATTGCAAGTCCCATTCTAGATATACTCGCACATGTATTCTGCCTATTTTGTATCTATCTAACAACTCATTTTAGCACAACCATCTTAAGCTTGCCAATATTTGTTAGCAGTGCTGTTCAAACACATTATGTACATTACGATGAAAAGACCTCAGGATCCTTTGTCTTTGTTATGAAAGAACTTGAAATATAAAATTATTATAGGAAAAATAACAGCCACAATAACAGCTACTATCAAAATTCTCCCCCAAGTTACTCCACAGTCAGCACCATCTGTTCTTTTTCGTTTTTGCAGAGGATAAATGCTTGTATGCGTTAAGACAGATATCACTTCATCTAGTGAGTTCCGGTTGGTCTCTGCTGACTGACGATAATTTGACAGATCTTTGTCCATTTTGTCCAAAAAATGTTGGGCCTCTTGTCCTTGTTGAGAAAAGTTTTCTCGTATGCTAACAGTTCGAATGACAAGTTTCTGCATTTCTGGATCACTGAAGTCCACGTCAGAACTAACAGCATTCATCTCTGCTTCAGACTCAGAGAGTGGAACTGCTCCATTCTGGCTATCATGTGTTTCTGCTGGCCTCTTTTTGTTCTGTTCTTCTTGTGCAACAATGGAAGACAGGTAGCCATGGCGCCGCATGGGAATCTTGAGGTGTCGTAAGGCAAAAAAGTCTCGATCATTGATGAGGTTATTGATTCTTTTCAGCTCTGATACCTGAACATAAAATCAATAAAGCTGTGTTATTTGTCTAACCACAAAAAAGGCTCAAACATTTTTTAATAGGGAGAAACTCATTCAAGAACTAAAAAAGAACAACACAACAAATGATCTGATGCAATGCTGAAGATATTTGATAGATTATTGCATTTCATTTCTGGAGTACTGTAATATATAATGGTTCTTGAGAAATAATTTAATATATACAGATGAAGTGCAGTACCAATGGGTCTTCTGGTGAACTAGACATTTCCAAAGAAAAATGTGTGCTTGCATTGGTCTTTTGGTCACAAGATTATTGTGCACAGATGCTGTCAAGAAAATGATGCCACTGTCTAAATAGGCATTGACAAATGTAGTGTAATTGTTAGGCATGTGCAGTGTAGTATGATACATGTACAAGTGATCAGTAATCTTTATCATTGATCAAGAGGTGTGTCCTCCCAAACAGTAATATAAGCAATATTCAATCATGCAAAGATGGCAAAATGAACCCAGATCAATAAACAGCTTGTGTGAAATGTTCTCTACCAAATGCTACATGGAAGCACAGGTGTGGGCAGCTTTGATAAGAGATCAATAGATGGCATACAAAATGTCATAAAATTAACACATCTGACATCTTTGGAACCAGAGGCTCAAATAAGGTTTATGAAATGTTTCGACATCCATTTTAAGCTACCATATGAGCACTTCTAAACTCCTGTTTTTTGGTGGTTCATTACAATCTACATTTAAATCAACTAAAATTTGCAGCTTAGTTCATTTCCAGTTTACTTTTATTACAATCTAAATATTTACAAAATACACATTGCTACTTCCTCATACCTATTAACCATCTTTCCTCCAAAATGTGCAATTTCTGACATACATATAGCTGCTGATAGAGATAATGTAAACGGTTATGATCTAAAAGTAGGACAGCTTATCAGCCTGCATAATGCACCAAACATAATAGACTGGTCCTTAAAATCAGTAAAAACAATATTCAATAAAGATAAACTTAGTAATTCAGGGATCATATCAACAAACATTTTTAAAAGATGGTATTATGCTGTTTTTTTGTTTGTTTTATGATAAAACCACTAAATGTTACCATATTCCTTCAAAATCTTTAACTGAAGAAGCATGGGCCATCACTCTTTATAGAAATTTAAACTATGTGGCTGCAGAATAGTCTATTCTTATGTAATGTATATTTTTGTGAGTATATTTGAGTCACTGTTGTCAAAATATTCCCCGAAGTCCTCTTCTGATTTTTAGAAAAATTTTGTAGATTTGTGATTTACATCGTATTTTGTAATTGAACCTCAGTCAGACCTGTAGGTGCAGAGGAAACTGGTTTTTCACAGCAGAGAAATTTGGCAATGATGTACTTTTTGTCTAATGCATCAGTTTGAGAATAGTTCATTTGTTTACATGTTTGCACAACATACTTGCAAAATATGGTGGGGATATCATTATTACCATGCAGATGCACTTGACAACTATCTACATGGACTAATTCATGTAGTGTTATACCCTACCATACTAAAACTACATAAAAAACTGTTCTACAGCCACCAAGTTAAAATTTCTATAAAAGGGATTGCACCAGTATCAATGCCACACTGCTCAAAGCCAAACTCTATTGGAAGGGTAATGTCATCAGGATGGAAGGTAAGCGCATCCCATGCCAACTGCTCTATGGTGAGCAAGAGGATGGCATGCAGAAGCAAGGTCATCCACACAAGCGCTACACAGACACTTTATAAAATAATCTCCAGTAATGCAACATCAAACTTTAAGAAGTGGAACCTGCAGCCAGTCACAGAACCTAACGGCATACACTGATCCATGCAGCCCCCACAAACTGAGGCCAGCCAGTGGCAGAGATTTGTTGGTGCACAGGAACAGCATCACAGAGTATATTAAGCAGTCATCCTGACAACAGTGCCTCATCTTTACCAGACTCTGTGCTTACCTATTGGGAGTGCAGAATCCCTTCAGAAGCCACAAATGAGTCACACAAATCCTCGTCTTCTTGTGACACGAAAGACAACCAACACACATTTTCATACCATCTTTTTTATTATTATACATGTTCATAAAAATAGCGAAACACTTGTACTTGATGTATTTTCAATATTCCTTCCTTAAATGTTGATGTTCATAGCTCACTTTCCACAGAATGAGCACAATGTTTTTAGTGAAAAAGATACTGTGGACAAGAGGGACAAAGTGCCTAGGTGTCTCCTGATAGGTTGTCAATCCTCTCATGAATATGATCAATTGGTTTGGGTGGAGAAAGGATAAAAACTGCAGACACAAACTCTTTACTTGTTTGTATGCTCCCAGATAATGAAAGGGGTTTTTTAAATACCCATGTGGTAACACAAATACACATAAACTCGACGACTATAACTTTAAATTCCTTAAACGTTTCAACACACAAAGCGTGAGTATTTTTACTTACCGGACAAGCATACTTCAGTGAAACACTCTGTAAAGTTTCACCATCTACTATTTCTTTTTCAAAATAAAACTTTTCTTCCTCGAGCCGGCCACCACTACCAATGCCTTGCTGTCCACGTCTAGAACGTATTTCAGGCATTTCAAACTCTGTTTGGTCATTTTCATCGTCTTCGACAATATCATCATCTCCAAAGATGTACACTCGGGCTGCTTTGACATTCTGAACTTGTCCTTTGTAATCGGCAATAGCGTGAGACAGGATCTCTCTTCCTCTTGTAAAGGGACGCAAACTGCCTCTACTCATGTCGTATTTTCTTTGCAGAAGATGAGTGTAAACAAAAGTGATCGCGATACAGAATGCTGTACATTTAAGTTTCAAATGCTTCAAACCCGTGAAACAGAATAAATGGTTTTGTATCTACGGGTATTGTGAGGGATATCGCTGACAATGTTCAAGTCGTAATCCACGTCAATGCCTCTCTTTTGAAGAACAGGAACTCTACTATATGTTTTAGTTTGGGTTAAAGAGTAGATTCCCTTGATATTGGTGGGCGGGGTGGCAGGGCTTGCTGTTAGCTCAAAGAATTTTATTATACTATTAAGCATATTCTAAAATTATGTTATCTAAAATAATTTTTTTAGGAATTAGGTTAAAAATATTATATTTGTATTTATTTAAAAACTGATATGAAAATAAACCTTTCCTAAAGCATGTGCGGTCATTGGAGTGAACTCCCATCCGTTATGTTGACAATTTCCGGTATTCGTCAGAAAACATCAACTGACTAGCAACGTGTTTTATTTTTTAATCTTTGATTAACGCTCCAGTCATGGTCTGTATTCCGTGCATCGTAATTCCATTTGTTCTCTGGTTCTTTCATAAATACATTCAACCATACATAGCAAGGTTGTGGAATCCATGGAAGAAAGTAGAAGAATCTAAGGGAAACGGTACATCCACGCCTTTACAATGCCCCGTGAAAACAATGCTTAAAACGGAAAAGGTAGGTAAACATTAAGAAGTATTATTTTTACTAAAAGTAATTATTTGTAGGCATACTGATTCTAATAAAAAAAAAGTAATGGATGTGCATATGCACAGTCCAAGCTTCAATACTAATCATGGACGTGTATGGGATATAAGTTCGTGATACTAATGAAGTGGGATGCATTTGTATCATGAGTGTGCCACTTTTTTTCTAAAAAACAGCAGATGTGATATTCTGTATTTACCTTGATCTTCTCTAGGGTGAAGAGGTCTCCAACAGTTTGGCAAGTGGAGTGACATCAGTTGATGGTGGAGGCGACAAAAAACGCGACTAATAACAGTCGTCACTTGTGAAAAATAACTTGGATAGCATATAAAACATTCTGCACTAGAGATGTGTATACATTTGACAATTGTGAATGATGTGAAATAAATTTTTATGCACAGACAAATATTGAAGATTAGACCAAAAAAGTGATTTTTTTTTTTTTGCTGGAAGTTAGATAACCTAGACAATATTTTTACATTTCTGTCTGTAAATATGTCAAATGATAAGCTAAAATTAAAAAAACATACTTATACCCTGCGACTCAGTACAGATTAATATTCTGGATTTTATGGTAAATAGATTTAAACTGTTGTGACTTTGTTGTTTTATCACAGATTGTTGCATTATTTGTTCACTTCTTTAGGGGATGGGAGGGTAGGACTTTCTTTTGACATAGTCATTCATAAAGTATGTCTTCAATTTAGAAGCAGTATAATAGGTGTATGCATACATCTCGTTGAGCAATCTGTGCATGTTTACTGGGTTATAAAATCCATTAAAAAAAGAACCCTTTACATGCGGGTAGAGATGGAGAGGAAAGCTTGGGGAAGAGTGTGATCTTTCAGCTCTGCGATTACTTGTCCATGTTGCATGCCTAGCCTTACCAAAGTGTAGGTGCTCTTAAAACATATTTCAGTAGCACTGTTGGAAATATCATCAATCTTAGGAGTCAGATTCATATGCTTTGGAGATGGATGTTGGAGTGATTTGCCATCATTTTCTACCCTATGGCAGAAAAGGTTTGACCCAAGGGAGGCAGGTGAGGAGCACACATTGTGCTGGCTACCCTAAAAATTGTTTTTCATTATTGCATTCATCTGACCAGACCAGTAGTAGCACACTGTCCTCTGCCAGATCAATTCCATTCTTTTATGCCAGACAGTGGAAGTTTGGCCTTTAAAAAGTTAAGAATTAATAGGATATAGGTTATGGATAGCAAGTTTTTGAGGTGAAATTGTTCGCCACATTTTGGAGGTGGTTCATATCTCACCCTCCACAAGCCATCCCTTCATGAAAACCTTTGCAAATATGTTTGCTCCATGCAGGCATCAATTTTATTAATTGAATGGTAAAGTATAAACAGATGCTCATAGAGTATGACAATCAGGTTTATAAGAAGGAATTATTGTGCCATTTATAAGAATTTATTTGTGGAGTCTATGATAAATGCCTTACATTCCTGGTAATAGAGGTATTGGAAATTGATGGAACTGTTTTTTATTATAATTTGTGATTATAAATTAAATCATCATACTGGTCTTGGTTGATCTTGAAATTGCAACAGTGTTATCAATGCTGTGCTTTCTAATTGTTACCCAAGAATTTTTCCCCACTGTTTGCATTATTGCATTTGTTCTACACCAGATTAAAGCTACTGAAAATCACAGGTTGTTATTAAACTGAACAAGAGGGCAAGCTCTCATTGAGGTGTACATATTCTGCATTCTTCTCAGCATCAGTCTACAACATATTTCTATAGTAACCTTATTTTTTTTAAATGACTGTATCCCTATATCCAAATAGGATTCTGCATCCAAAGCCCCAGCCAACATGCAAGGTCAAAAATCAAGATAAATTTTTAACAATTTTTATTTGTGATACATTTCAAAAACTGCCTTTTCATTCAAAAACATAGAATTCATCCTATTCCAAATTGCAGTTTGTAATCACAGTTCATGTCAGTACAATAATCTGCTTCAGTACCAAACAGCTGATAATGACTGTCTGACTTCCATCTGGTTTTCACGCCTTACTTTCGTGACCAAAGCAGACTCCCCACTTTTGCGTGTTCGCCTGGCTTTCAACTTGGCCTCTTGCCGTTTGGCCTGACATCTAACTTTTTTCTTTATCACTTCAGGATCTATGGTAGAACTCGCTACACTCATAACTTCTGTTCTAACGGCAGGCCAGGTTAGATGGGAGTTTTTGTGGTGCATGCTTGCTTCAGTTCTAAATGGTTTATAATGTTTATTACTAGTTCTAATATTTTCCACCTCCTCTTCACTGCTAGAGTTGGTCTCTTCGTCGTCGTTTATATCTGCTGCATTTTCTTTGAATGCCACTTCTGACTGAGAAGGAGTGCCTTCTCTTAATTTAGCACTAGTATAGTCTGCTGTATCAGTAGTATCTAAACCTTTATCCTCAGCAACCATCTTTTCTGGTGGGTGCACAGCATCAAGTTCAGAATCCGGAATGAAGTCCTCTGGAATTTCCCTCTCATCAGAACTGGCAGTAGGGAAATTAAGCAGAGACAAACGGTACCCTAATCTGTCAGTCTCTGCGTTCAATGGCGATTTTGATAGGGCTTGGCAATTTTTGTGCGTCAGAAGGTCCTCATCTTCACTCTCAGCAGATTCCTTGGAATCACTTTCACTGCTATCATCACTGCTGATTTCATTTGTTGTATTCTCTTTGGTTTCAAGTGTCCCAAATTCATCAATAATCTGAGAAGAGACATTTTTAGTTTTATTTAGTTTTTAAAGCAATTATGCATGTATTGCAAACACCTAAAAATAGATCCCATACAACACCTATTTGCTTGCTGTTTCTGTTCCCCAAGCAATAATACAACAAAAATACAGAAGCCTGAGAAATACGAGGTTAGGGAGTTGAGAAGAAAAGAAACAATTTACACAGTTTAAAAAAAAGTGCAGAAAACTGTATAATTTGACAAAATATTAACACTAAAGAGAGCACTGTACTAATACTTTGTTCTGACGAGACATGAATAAAGCAGAAATTTTTGTGATATTAATCACTTCCACAAGTACAGATCTGCACAAAAAACCAAATACAGTGGAACCTCGGTTAACGAACTTAATCCGTTCTGGAAAGCTGTTCGTTATCCGAAATGTTCGTTATCCGAAACAATTTTTTCCATAAGAAATAAAGGAAATAGATTTAATTGGTTCCCAGCCCCTGTTGACTCGCTAATATTTGAAAGTTACAGGCTATATAGGTATTTTTTTTAATGAGAACAGTTATAATGCAGTTTAAATGAAGTTAAATAAAAAAACATTAACGAAAGCATTTAAACATCAGAAAACTCGCCGTTTTGACGGCGTGGATGGAAGCAGGTGTGGGGAGGAAGGGGTGGAATTACTGCTTTGATTCCCCCTCCATGAGCACACGTGACATTATAAAATCGGGGGTAACCTTTTTCTGTAGCTTTGAGGTTAAAGGAAAAAAACTTGTCCAGTGTCTGTTCCTTCTGCCTTTTTGTAAAACTCTTCGGTAATACGACATCACATATCCGACAGACGCATGCCACCTTCATACTTTGAAATAATTTCCTTTTTCAATTCATTTGTTGGCCGCTTCCTTGTCATTACCTCACTACTATTAATTGCTCTTAATCTTCTTTGGAATCATGATTGAGGATTATCTTATTAAAATAAAGCATAACAATCACTAAATAAGAAGGATGCACATAGATAAGGAATGACCGATCGTAACTGTGTATCGAGCACGAATGATTACACGCTGCTCGGTCACGTGTGGTTCACGTGGCTGTTCGTTATCCGAAATTTTGTTCGCTATCCGAGACAAACTTTTAACGAAATTTTTGTTCGTTAACCGAAATATTCGCTATCCGAGGCGTTCGCTAACCGAGGTTCCACTGTAACTTCAATTTAATGCTAATGTTCTCATATTTGATTATTGTACTGGTCTATGATTGATGACTTTTTGCACAAAAACTTCACCTCATTGAATGAAGAAGCCATGGCTTTTGTGAATCCACTTGCTGCAACTTCTCGGTCCAGATCATCAATGCGTCTTTAACACATGGATAGAATAAACCAGTAGATATTAAAGGCGAGAATATGAAGCGTGTTTTCATAATTATATCAAGACAGACGTCCGAGTTCATTTTAAATAACAACTGAACACTTTGTATGAAATAAAATACTATTAACTACCTGATATCTTTGAATGATGGACTCAGTTCACTTTCATAGTTGAATCTTTTAGAAAAAAAGTCTCTGATACACTGGACATCTCTTTCAAAGTACCTGAAACAAAGAATCTCGGTTACTCTCCTATAATTTATACAATTTCTGAAAACATAATTTACAAGATTGTTAGCTTCACCATTTCCAAAAGCCTACCTACTCGGTTTTTAAGTAATTTCTATTTTCCTGTTTGTTTTTTTTCCTTTTGAAGGGTGCATGTGTGTTATTTGCTTGCAATGGATACAAATAATCAAAATATAAAAATTTACTTATTTTTTAAGGATTAGATATTTAGTTTACCATGATATACTAGATACTAATACCCAAGACTGCCGTCATGATGCAAAAATGCGACCTACCACTGTGCATTGATATGAGATATGGAGACCATTTGTGGGAAATCAATGAGAGTAATGTGATCTTTTGCATCCAGCAGTAAATTAAACTCATTGAAATCAGAGTGAATGACTCCATGCTCAGCAAGTCTTACTATGGTCTCCATACACTCACTAAACAAGACTGCTGGGTCAGCGACTTCATGAACTTGACATCTGTAAGGAAGACAACAGAAACCAAAGACACATGTAAGAAACCAGAAAATTGGTAAAATGACAAGCAGGAGAAAAGTATCTGATTTTCTGATAAATGTCAAACAAAATGTAGCTGCAAGCAATATAAAGAGATAACTTCCTGAAGACAGCAAACAGCAGGTTGTCAGCACTTCAAATACATGACCCATGTTAAGCTAGATCCCAGCATTAAGGGTGTGAAAGTCTGTGAAAACATGCAAGTGTTGCCACAAGGCTTGGAGAAAAGTAGTGTGGTGCAGCACCAGACATTGATTCCCCCCCCCCCCCAAAAAAAAAAAACAAGTTGAGGAGAGGGCCTTAAAAGAGTGAAATGTTGTAAAATAGTTAATTTTCTTATTACAGGACTAAATCTTTGCATATACAACACAGAAATATGCTGAGTGATATTTTGTCTTGCATTTGAATTTTGCCATGAAAACTTACCTGTTCACCAAATCCTTCCTCTTTATAAAATGAGGAAAATTCCAGGCAAATAAAATACTATAAATTCAAAAAAGAAAATGATTATACTATTAACATTATACGTACAGTGGATGACCATTAATCAGTTCCATAACAACAGCATGTCTATTGCAGTCCACAGGTTTTGGGACGGGGAAACCTTTTTCATAGAGTGCCTGCAGCAAAAAGGCATACAACGTTAAACAGGAGGACCACATTTTTTCTTGTTTGTCAGACTCATGTCATTTATTTTACTGTATGTCTAAAACTTTCACCCCTCCCCCACCAAAAGTAAAGGGAAAAAGCGCTTTATTCTTATGAAGTTTTACTAACAGTCTGTTATATGTGCAAGCATGTGTGTCATAATAGTAATATCCATTAGCTTCTACCATAAGTACTAAATTTTTCTCAACTCTTAGTGTAAAGATAGCTTAACGTGTTCACTTACTTTCATGTATGCAAACTCCTTTGTAGCTGACAATCGAGAAAGATAGAGCCAAGAAGTAGAACTCCTATGTTTATGGTAATCTCTTTTGTTTTTGAGCTGTCTAAATGAAGTTCTTCCTAACCTAGATATTGACACACAACATCAATACACAGTATATCCTTGTTCACTGACACACAAAAGACAAATTATCTTTATAAATATATATTATGGAAAACAATGGGGACATTTGTTATTAAAAAGTAAAAACCAGAAAATTATCTTTTCACAAATGAGCAAAATAATCTATCGAAAAATCTCTTTGTTATCTGCAGCAAATGCAATGCTATAACAACGCATGCTCTGAAGTCTACAGGAATTTTTCGCTACAGGTTTAAAGTCAAGGATAAGAAATGAGAAGAAAGTAGTGTATCTAGAAGATCAAAGGGCAATAGTAAAATAAAAATTTTAACATAATACAATCTTATAATTATTAAATATTTTGTTTCTGATTACCTGTGTAGTTTAAGCGCATACTGTTTTAGTTCTGCATCAGCAACAATGTATATATCTGCACAATTAAAACACAACCTCTTTCATCTATAATGCTCTAAGGATTATGAGTACTTACTGCACATCCCCTTTCCAGAGTGTTTATTTATATGTGTACGTTTCAACTAATGTTATATTTGTCTGCGTTTTCCTACTTTGAAAGACAATATGTATGTCTACAGATTTTTAATAATTGCAAGACACAAGCACCTGTATAAATAAATTTGATGTAGACAATTTTTTTTTAATAGCCTGTGTTAATGTTTTATATAAACTGATGTTCTCATATTACTATTGGTAGACAACAACAAAATTTCCTGAAAATTTTTTTTAATAAAATATTATATATTTTTAACATGTGTGATGGCTGTAACACCACCAAATGAACAACCACAAGGATATTTTGTCCAAGGTAAAATTTTCTTTTAGTAAATATCTAACATAGGAGATGGTGAAACACATGGGGTAAAGATACAAGCAAAGTATTCTTTACCTGACTCTTTGCCAACGCCAATTTGATTCCCAAGAGAACGCACAACCTCACGGCTTGCGAGAACCTTTAAGGCAAGGTAGTCATACCCTGAATTTGTTAGTCTGTAGCCATCATCTGAAAGATATTTATGATGTAAAATAATAACAATATCTTGGACGATTATGTGTAAATCTCAAGAAAAAAGCATAGATTCATAATTTTTCAAACAAAATATTTTAATTATTGGTTCAGGTGATTCAAGCTTCCTACAAAATATTGATGTAGTACTGTGCCTTATAAGGAAGAAAGATGCAAATGGGGTCTGCCTAGGTAGCTCACAGAAGAGAGGTGTGGCATGGTACCTTTTGCTTATCAAAGACAAAACAAGTAGCATTTAATTTAAACCCTTGGAACGTGTCCAGAAGATGATTAAAAAGATTAATATGTAGTGGTGTAGTTATCCAGCCATTATAACACAAATCATGCATGAGCTTTATCATGACAGAAACAGAAAGTAAGGGTCAGACATGAGTGAGTACTTACATCTTTTGTTGCCTCGTTCATATGCTACTAGCTTATGCTTGACTAAGCTCATCAAAATCTTATGACATCCACCACTGTGCAAACGGGCAATGGATGCTATTAGAGGAATGGGAACGATTTCATGATTCTTCATACCCATCTCAACCTGCAAAAGATTTAGCATACTGATTATAATTTATACCCACGCTCACAACCAAAACATGTATGTTATATAATATTTTCTTCAAATATTTAAGCATCTTAGATTGACAATGCTCACGCTTACAATCAAAACATATATATCGTCATAATATATATTTTGTTCCAATACTTTATCTTCTTTAACCGATTGACCGGTAGCATACAAGCATGCTACTCTGATGCTTTTGTTTCAAGGCCTGAAAATTAACGTTTGTCGTTCGACGTTTATAGGATTCCAGACCAAATTTATGTAGTGTAAGTTATAACGAAATGTCTGTGTATAATGCATAATTGTTATCTGAAAACATAAGTTATCTTTCATTTAGCTTTTTTATTTATCCAATATTACTGCTAAAACTTACCGCTGTGAGAACACGAAAATGTTCTTTGGTTAAATATCGAAGTACTTTAGCATTTAGCTTTCCCATTTTGCACGATATTGAAGACTGAAACCTACAACGTGAGCAATACGAAATTATTCGACAAAGTAAAGCCGCATTACGCTTCTTTGAAATCAGAAAATGTTGTTTGTAGTCGATATCAATATTAAGATTGTGAAAAAAGAAATTAATTAAAACCTCGTAGTACGGATAATCCCACTTTGTTGTAATAACAGAGGAAAAATGTGACTACTACTGGAAAAAAAAAATGGCGGAAGTAGGAGAAGGTGCAGTAATTTTAGACTCCCGAGTACTTTAAAACACTATTTTATAATATTTATTAATATATATATATATGCACGAAAAAGTGAGTTATCCTAGGCACTTCGAGTATTAAATGTAGTAAAAAGTAAATGTATGTATTAAAAATGTGAGTTGTAGTCAGTTATGTCCCCTGCTGCCTTGTTATGAATGGCGCTTGATTCAAAGTGTTGTTGGACGTAGAAAGAAGGAAGATATAGTCGATAATATCCATTTATTTACCTGTCATTAAATTTTCAGAAATGGATAGCTGGGACTGTGTGCAAACAGAATTTATGGGAGACGAGACCACAAACTTTGGACCTAGAATTGAAAATGGAACAGCACTTTACCAAGTGGATACGCTAGCTACCATTTCACCCAAAAGTCAGGTTGGTGATCCTCCAGTTCAAGCTTTTGTGTTTCTGATGATATTAAAATAAATATTTACTGACCGATTCATACAACATCGCACTTAATATATACTTATTTTCACCACAATAGCTTAGGCTTAGACTATTGTGATCGGTGTCCTATTTTATTATTTAATATAATTTTTTACTATATGTAGTTCCGGTGTGGTCATAAAATTCCCACTACCAGGTTACACCCTTCATACAGCTCAGATTGTTCTTACGGCCAAAAAAGGACCCGACCACTACTTGGAAGCAGCTCGATCGATCTCTGATGACTTTTGTTTTATGTCAACCACTGCCAAGTCAGTGAGCAATGTATCCAAGCATGCTTGTTATTATTATTTTTTTTTTGTATTGGTATGTGATTACAGGTAGCTCAGCCCCCAATTTACCAAACCAACATGACTGTTGCTTAAGTGATATCAAATATAATCGGTGTAACATATTGTCCTAAAACAAATCTATGTGTCATAATTTTGTCACAGTTGGTTTATATTTCTTTCTCACACATTGTCTCACTTTTCACCCTATCTCCTCTCACCAAGATAGGAATATTATAATAATTAACATGTATTAGTCATGTTAGGAGAAATATGAGAGATTTTATCAAACATTTGTTGGAGACTATCAAAGAGAGACTTTAGATCCATGCATTGTACCCATTTACAGGAAGTTGCAATAATCTGATAAGACAAATCCATATTAAAACATAACAGGAAAAAAACTCCAAGATTGCTGAAATAAACTACTCTCTTTTCTATTAATTTTGTTAAGGTGTCTCTAAGCAATGATCCACATCTTTTGGCAGTGGTCGATCTGGCCTTGGCAAGATTGATTTGGTTTTGGCAGTGGTAGAGTTGTTTTTCAGCTGCGGTTGAATTATCTAGGAAGATTTGGAATATAATGGTGATTATAAAGTAAAAGAAAAATACATTTTAATGCTTGAATATTAAACGTTTGTCATCAGACTGCAAGTGAAGTTACCTCTCTGGTCACTGCAGCAGTAGGGGAGCTTGCATGTGTTGGAGTCAACCAACATCTTAGTGTCTTCCAGGATTCACAGCTTCAGATCACGATTGCATTTGGTATAAGTCCTATTCATCTCATCAGTTCCATTTATGCTTTCTTGAAGGCAATTATCTGATATGAAGATATTTTGAAAATATCTATACATATTTTGATAAGTATTGTTATTTTTCTTTTTTCGTATCTTTAAAGACAATTTGAAATTGTTTAATGAGGAATTTAGTTATTACGAGATAATGTACTAATTCCCAAAGATGGGCTAGACAACATTAATGTACGAGTGGATGCTAATGTACTAATATACAGTTTGAGCTTGAAGGCTACAGTCAATGGAGAACTGGGAGTGTATGTTAGTTCAGTGTATCTTTGTCCTAAAGCTAGAATAATCTCATATTTGATCTTTTTCATTTGTAAAAATTGAGGAATGTAAAATGTAAATGTAGACTGCGTGTAAAATAAGGTACATTGTTTATCAGTGTATAATGGTTAAAACAATTTTACTCACAAGAATGTGCGTCTCTTTCTTCATGCTGCTGCATCTTTCTCATGTTTATGATAAATATATGCACAAGCACACAGTGGCATCTGTATTTCTTGTATGGTGTAAATCAAATCTCATGCATTGTATAGGTTGAAATTGTTTAGATTAGTCATATTTTCCCCTATATGGCCACACCTAGAAAGAAGTGGAGAAATTTTGAAACAGCCTAATGCACATCCTTTTTTGTTAATAATTAAATCCGTTCAACCAATCTGCAAAAAATAAACAAATACTTCTCACTGTTCAATATGGAATAGTGCAAAGCTATGGCAAGTCTTCTGTTTGACCTCAGAGAGTACTCTAGAAGATGCAGCCTGGAGTCCAGATGGCTCATTGCTGGTTGCGGTGGATTCAACTGGGAAACTGTATATCTTCATCGCAAAGACCCTTCAATCTGTTTTCTCCCATGTAAGTTAAATGCTTTTATACCTTAAGCATTATTTTTTCCATATTATTTTGTAAACACCACGTTTCCTCAAAAACAGGTCATCTTTTAGTTAAATCTGATCTTTGTGAAATCTTTTGTTTTTTAAATGTAGCATTTTCTTAGATCTCACATGGAAGAAGGCAAACAACTTTTTTTTTTACAAGAATGTAGTGAAGAATAATAAGGAAGGCCCTGCAATCCATAACAGGTAATGAGGTAAGATATGTATACGTGGGTATGCTGATCTAGTCGTGCTGTTTAAAATAGTTGTGTGAGCTGAGAATCTGTTAAAATTCACTCATATTATCAACAGAGGTTACTGCCATGTGAAAGGATCACAAGCAGAAGAGCATTCCAAAACATCTGTTTTCATAGATGTGACAATGGTGAGCATGATTATAAATGTTTTGATTATCTTCATCAGATGAATCTTGTAACAGTATTTGATCAATAGTGAGATGGAATGTTATCAGGAATCATAAATATGATAGCTCATGTGCAATGATCAAATAATCTGGTGCTTAGATTATATTGGCTAATGGATAAAAAAGAAAATTGTAAGAATTGTATAAAGTGTTTATACTCTAGAATGGTAAGAAAATTTGTTGGGACGGGGTTTAAAAGTACATTTGATAAGCTCGGTTGTATAACAGAAGTCTTGGTCTTATAGGCTTGTGTGACTTGATATTGCTGTCTTCAAGTGGTCTCCTATTTGTTGTCAAAGATCTGGATACAAAATCTCTCACACAAGGTATAGAAATTTTACCTGACTTTTAGAATAACCTGTTTAATATTAATGATTTATGAGATGATACAGTAGGAAGGTAGATATGTTCACTGTCTGATAAAATAGGATGTTTGCACCAGAGAATGTGAGAGTGGTGAAAGGTGGTGCTGCTTGTGTAGTACTGGCTTCGTACATTTCACATAGCATTTGTAGAAGAGTTGGAGTGCAAATTGAAGTCTTTAAGACTTATAATTCTGATGTTTGCTAATGCATACCAATCAAGAAGCAATGGAAATTCTGTAAGGAATTCAGTCTTATTTCTTTTGTTGACAGGAAAAAAGCTTAGTCTAGCACCACTTCCCATATTAAATTTGTGGATAACATTTCTATATTCCCTTTACATGCAGAAACAGACAATATTGCTAGCATCATACAACAGCAGTTGCAGTTTGCAACAGTTGAGACACATCAGATGCACACCAGGCAAGCGTGTGACATTGTGTCACTTGGCCATGGGAATATCATAACTGTTGTAAGCTGCATTTCCTTTTAATTTCTAAACCTTTTGAAACTTGATGGCTGCTAGTTTGAAGCAGTTTGAAACTTGTTACCTAAAGCTCCTATGTAGAATGAAAGGAGTCAAACCAGAGAGCGTAGACATAGAGAGGCTACACTCCTTCTTTGTCCTTGTTAAGAAAATTTGCGTCCCTTCAAAACGTGATGCTACCAGAGTGCAGCCTCTCTATATCTACGCTCTCTGATTAAACTGCCCTTGAGGATATGATGGTAATTTTTTTAATTGTTTTTCTTTTTTATGTTTTCTCTTGTGCTGAAAATAGTCTAGGTAATAAAAATTTCAAGTAATAGCTCTAGTGTAAGTGTATGCTGGATGAAAAACAACCTCATACAAAATGTTTCTGAAAGGTTTACATTCATTCTCAAATCCTCATTGCATTTAAGTATTGCTGAGTATATATATACATACAAGCAAGGTTAAGTTTGTCGCATGATATTATTGGGAGTGAGGAGCTACAGAACCTACTTATATCAGGGTCCATTTTTTTAGTATATGTACATATAAAAAATAACCTTAAACTATTGGACACACACACACAAAAGTTGGGGGTGGGGGTTGGAGAACACACATAAGTGATTTGTGTCAGTGGTAGTACTCTTGGTTTTCAGGAAAAGGTTAAAATAAATATATGTATTAAAAATTTCTGTTACTGAACACTAAAAATTGTAATGTTGGGTTTGATCTTAGGGCTGTGGAGACTGCGTGTTGGCTGTGTGGGAGTGGCATGAAAATTCTTTAGAGTTGGTGGACAGTATTGGAAGCATCCTGGATAAAGGTATTTGGAATAAAATGGTCTAACACTGCTTCAAATATGCTACATTCCAGCATAATGGACAGATGATCTGTGTGTGTGTGTGGGTATGTGTGCTTGCGCATATGCACATGGACAGATGAACTCTGTGTGTGTGGGGGTATGTGTGCTTGCGCATATGCACATGTATGCATGGTGTGGTGTTATTGTGTACATGCATGTGGGGGCAAGTGGCTGCAGAAGGGAGAAATAAAGTGCAGAATTTCTTGCAATCAAAAAGTGTGAAGACAGGACAAATTTTCTTACATGCAGTTTATATATAACTTCATTTATGTTCTTTCCATTGTCTGTAGCTGAGAAAAGGATCTTGAAGTGAATATCCAGAAAAATTAAAAGCAGATCTAAGTTATTCAGAAAGCCTTGGTTTTGTATTATTTTTTCTTTGATTTTTACATGAAGGTTAACATGCTGGACCTGGCTTTTAGCTATAGTTGTCACATAACTTTTGGTCACTCTTCATTAATGCAACATTGCCCAGAACTAGGCAACAAATAGCCCAGAACCAGTGTTCTAAAAGCCTGAATATATTGTGCTTGCATGAAAATATCGGCACAAGACCAAGATTAATAACATATTTTGCAGATGCGGGGATAGTGCATGCTCATGCAGTCTCCAACAACAAACTACTTCTGACTTTAGATGAAAATGTGAGTTTGCTTCTTCTTTTAGAATGTAAGGCGTTTAATGATTAAAGATGATCTTGGGCAGTTTTTCTGGGGAAGATAATAGTTTTAAGAGACATTTACATAGCCTGTTGGCATTGATACATAGACAATGCCCCATACATGTTTGTACATTAACTTGCTTATGGTCACTTTTTCTTTTTCTTTTTTTTTTTTTTTTCTTTTTTGGATAGACCACTCAGAAAAGGACCATAGGAATAGTAAGATAATTATGCTAGACTAATCAGAGACCATTACTAAATTCCCTTCTTTGAATCTTTGCATTTACCTCAGCACATTTTTACAGATTTCTTAAGTGTCATAGAGCTGTCAAACTGTCAAATCGTTTAATGTCCATCAACTGTTAAAAAGACAATATAAAGTTTCAGTTAGATTATTTCATTTAGGTTTAAGTGATTTAGAAAGGCCATGTATTATAGCTTAAGAAATATTTTGTGATGCAATACACTTTCGGCTAAATTGGTTTAGCATTAGCTTTTGACAATGCACATTGTTGTGAAGATAAGGAATATTTTTAGAAAGAAGGGAAAGATTTTCTTCATATCTGTCTCCAGAGCCAGATAAGTATTTGGTGTGTACCAGAGCTTGTCTTGCTATTGATTGTTGTGGCTGCAAGTGAGACAAAACATATCGAAGACTTTGTACTGCTAGAGACACCAAACAACACTGGTAACAGGTGAGTCTGAAATCGGAACTTATCTTTTTTTTTTTTTTTTTTTAACTTTTTATCTTTTACTTGACTCTTTTTCTACCAATTTTTGAATCTTTATGTTAAACTGTTGCATGACTATTTTTAGAGATATTAAGAAAATGAAGAATACTTTTACTACTAGCCTTTAAAATGAAATCAATTCAGTTATAAAGAATTTAATGCTTATAGTCTTTACTAAATTACTAAATGCACATGAGTGCTCATGTTAAAAATTGCAGTTTATTACAAGACTCACGCAAACAAATTGGAAAGTAAAATTATGACTTAACTGACTCAATTATTCTGTGTAGCCTTAGAGGAATGCGACTGGTCCTCTGTGAAAAGAATCGTGAAGATCTGGGAGATAACGCATGTCTCAAGATTCTAACCCTACCTGAGGGAGAGTGCATTTACTCCCTTCAGACAGGGCATCCTGTCTGCATGCCCCGATGTGGTCTAACAGAGGTAGGTCTTTGTGAAGATGAATAAATAAATAAAACAGTATTTCCAATTATTTAGATATGTATAGAGAAAAGAAACATTTCACATACTTTTTCATTTTTCAGGAATCTCTTCTTTTGGCTGAGGGTTCTCCAGAACCAAGGTGAGTTTTCTAAGGCTACATTAACTCTACTAGTCTTAGTAAGGCTTGAATATTTTGCGCACAGCATTTTTTAAAAAATATAAAAACCTATTTGAATAGAACTAAGGGACATTAAAAAATTATTTTTTATCTGATCTTAGTTTCCTTGATTGTAGAGCACTCCATAGCCTGTGGTTAGTACTGTCTACTTCTGTCTACTTTGGAACAAACAGTCCATTGTTAAAGGCTTGCTTGGGCCTGTGATGAATACTTCCTCTGCCCAGCCAGGAATTTGTGGAGGAAACTATTGTTTACTTTTACAGTTTTACTTTAATCACAAAGTGTATATAAAGAAGTGCATAATATTGTCTGCAGTCATTAAATCGCTACATTCCTTTTACATTATATATTACAGTACATTGTTGTGCTGTCTGTGTCAGGAATCCCAGCAAAATCTCCACCATTCGCTTTCGACGCCTTAGTGAAACCAGCCCAGAAACTCGTCTTCATCGAATCTTACAGAAGAAGAAGTTTGAAGAGGCCCTGCAGTTTGCACAGCTCTTCCACTTAGACAGAGAGGTACTACATTTTTTATTCTTTGTCTGATTCTGCACAAGAAAGAGGTCTTACTCCTCTACATTCATTTGTATAGATTATCCTTCCTTTTGTGAGTACATGACCCTTTGCTATGTGTTGTTTTGTCTTCACATTTTTATTTATCAATACGTAGGAAAGCAGGGGCTGAATGGTGTATATTGGGCTTGATTCTGAATCTTGTCTAAATAACACACTGAGTGTATTGCTCACTTTACTGGTTTTACCTTGAGTAAAACATTATGTACACAAAGAATGTAGAAAGGAGGACATAATATTGTACACATTGCAGCTAGTACATGTGGCTTTCATGAACCATTTGCTTGACCAACTGTCTCCATGGAACGCTGTGAACTTCAATAACAAAAGTGTGTCATCCATGACCTTACAGCTCTGGGACTGCCTAGATAACATTAGGGTGAGTCAGAGTTTTATTGGATGAACATATGTTTGCAAAAGGGAAATATGGCTTTATTTACATTTGTGAATAATGAAGAAGTGTGTTTTTATTAATTAACTGAAAATAAATCCTTATAAGAAAAACAATATCTTTTGTTGCTATATATTTTGTTGCTGCTTTAATCTAAACAAGGAGAAACATTTGCCATTAAAAAAAAAGTACTTTGTTGTCTTTCATGTTCCAGGAGTGTCTTCTTGTGGTGGAGAACTGCATGCGAGCAGCACTTCCCTCCTTTCAAGATACATGGAGACTGCTGACAGTATGCCAGGCCAAGGTAATGTATCAAAACAAAGGTTTTCATCTTGCAGTTGACAAGTGGGTTATTAGGGCTTAACTTAAGCTCATAGAGCTGAATCTACAGACAAATTGTATTCATACAGGAAGTGGAGCAGTCTATGGTTGACTGCTTGTCCTGAAACTGTTGACCTAGTCAATTAAGTTCATCTTGGTCATAAAATGTAAAACTTCCTGCATTAGATACATCCTATCATTAACCTGACGCATATTTACTGTTCTTGCAAAAAGTTTAAGATGGTAAATAATTAGGCTTGAAAATGAGGCAGTGGCCAATTTTCTCCGCAAACCATAAAAATAACCATAAGCAAAAAGTTCCTGCCAAAACTAAAATGCAAAATGATATTTACAAGTTAATAAGCAGTTAGTATGACAATGTGATGTTGTGGTGGATTAAGGCATCCAATAGAAGCAGGTTTAATATAAAGGTCTTTCCATGACAAGAAGGGAAAATGGAGTTTGCAGTGATCAGTAGAACTAAAAATAAAAGTAAAAAAAACAACAAAAAAACGGAAAATGTCTAAACTTCCCATAAGATGATCTTAATATAACAGTGTAGTTATGTTCTCTCTAGCAACATCCATGAACTATCAGGTATTAGATCTATAATAATGTTACAATTTCTTCTACAATTTCTCACCCTTTCTTTGGCAATCTTTTTTTTTTTTTTTTTTGTGCCTTAATCAGTATCATCCATTTGTGTAGGGTGTAGGTTTACTTGAGCCCATTTTTAGAAAATCAGTAACCGATTTTTTTGTGGCTATTTCTCATACCTGGAATAGTAGCTGATAAAACTGGTTCTGTTTATTTGATCCAAATGGTATTCTTAATGAGACTTAAAAAAACACCAAAAATGTGAACCAAATGGATCAAGAAATATCAGATATCATCATGAAGAATCTGGATCCTGTTCATAGTTTTAGCAAAGCTCCATCATAAATCAAGGCATGAGATAAATCTTGAACTCCTTTTTCTCTGCTTTTTCAGCTGGAGATCGTGAAGACTGACAAAGTGGACAAACAGCTTGCTTTACAAACAAAGGTAACAACCCCAATACAGTAATACATATAATCTCTAATTGCATAAAAAATGAAGATTTCTAGGTCACCTGTTGATTCAAGAGGTGTGTACCTGTTTGTGCATAGAAGTCACCACTTTGCCTCTAGTCTATAATTCATAGCTACAGCATTTGAACTTTGTGATGAAGAATTAGGGAAATGAAAGCATTTAAGGAATCTTCCATGAATGAGAAATAATAAAGTACTTATTTTATAGTTTCTTGCTGGGTTCTAAAAGCAATACAATTTTTTTTTAATATTTCCAATGGTTGAGGAATAATGAACTCTTTTCTTTACTCTTTACAGCTTTTGGACATTCAAAACCGACTTCTGACATTCAAACTTGCCTTCGGTGTTAACAGTTACAGGTTAAGTCTTGATGTTCATTTTTAACACAAAGAATCCTAAATATTGTGTATCAGTGGCTGCCACAACCACAGTTGAAAGTGGATCTATGGTGTTGCCTGCTGTAATAGAGCTGAAGTGTTAATGATGTAAGCCTGTGATATTTAAATAATAATAATAAATGCAAAGAGGTTTGAAAATGAATTCAACACATAATTTATATGTTATATATATATATATGACATTTATTTTGATATATGATATATATAATTTTACAGATCAAATAATTTAAACATTTTCTAAACTGAAAATCAAAATATTAGTAAAGCCTCTTTGCAATCATTAGATGTAAGATTAGATTGTGACTGTACATGATTTGATCATCATATTGGTTACAAAATTATTGTTACGTTTTCTGTTATTAAGAAATGAATTAGTGCTTTAATAATGTCTTATTGTGACATTGAGGGTAGCCCTTGTGAGGGTTAGAACTGTTTTCTGCATTACAGAGAAAATGATTGCTTGTATGAGCTATTACTTGCATCTTTTCATGCTGTTCTCTGCTTTGGTTTAAAGTGCAGAGAAATGGATGAGGTTTCAGCAGTCTAGTCTCCTGCATGAAGCATGCTGCCACATGACTGCCCACAATGCTCATATTGCAGTTTTAATATGGCGCAGACATTCTGTGAGTTTAATAAATCAGATTGTGTTAATTTGTTTAAGAGGTTTCACAGTAGCATAGCTACTTTCTGACAGTTGTAATTTTTCTAAAAGCATTATCTTTGAGGATATACAGGGAATATTACAACAACAACAACAACAACAACAACAATAATACGCACCTTTCTTAACACTAAAGCCAGACTCAAACTTTACATACATATTCAAGCACCATATACACATACATATACATACACATGTTCGCGCATACACACCACACAAAAGCACACAAGCATGTACCATTTTATGGAAGGCCTCAAGTACACCTTCATATATGAATAAACATATACACAATGTATACACATGTACACAACACAGAAAGTGACATACTCAGAGAGAACCAGACTGACAGAAGAGAAGCAAATTGTGAAGGGTGTTAGGGCATCATCAGCAGTACAAAAAAAGACTGGTGCAGGCACTAAATAATTCTCTCAAGTATTCACAACCAGAGGTCTGATGTCTAAAGTACATGACTTCATAGTCCTGTCCGCTTCAAGTCCTGGCTAGCCACCATTTTTTGGTATAACCAGCAAAGAACAGCAGGTACAGATCCATAATCCAAGGAAAAGAACCATTGCAAATACATTTTTTTATTTTAGCATTTGATTTATGGCTATAAGCCCTGGTGCAGATCTGAACAATCCAACAATGGACAACAACATAATGTAGCTGTAGCTGCAACAAAAATATAAAGAGGAGTCAAAGCTCTTGCTAGGGACATCACCCTATTTGTATGTGTGTGTCTATATGTATACACTCTAGTTATTAGACGTTTGGTTTATTCATTTAATTCCAAATAAAATGCACAAAAGCACATTGTGTCCTTAAAGAAAATAAAGTATTGTGCAGTAATTAGAAAAGTTTATAATAATATATTATGGTGCATTGAAGAAAATAAAAAAGAACTAATAAGACCTCTCACTTGCAGGTGGAGTGGGCAAGTCAGATAACCAGCCACACTTTGGACCAGCTGTTATTTGCAGTACCAGAGAGGCTAGGAGGCAATTGTGTACTGGGCTGGGTGCTGGAAGATCTTATCCCATACGTTGCCAGATTCCTGCCGCACAGTCTGGTCCGTGTCAGAAAGTGAAACTAAAATGTCGCTCTGTTTAAGACTACTCCATTTGATATGCTTGACTTCAGAGTAGAGGCGTAGCTTTGAGGCTCAGTTAAGATAGCAAATAAAACAAGATATTTGGCCGCTTTAGATTAGTCGACATGTCTCCTTAATGTGGATATTTGTTTGTCTTCATTTAGGGTTTCTTTTGGTTGGAGGGTGGGTCATTTACTTTTGTTGCTTTTTCATTGTTTTACTGTTTTGTTTTCAACTGATTTGTCTTAGGGTCAAGTTGGGCAATGGAGCATTCAGAGAGCCACAAACATGGAGATGCTGGAGAAAGTACTGATACTGAATTTTGGGCATTTTTAATTCATCTAGTTTATGACCATACATCTGAATAGTTTCTTGAAATTGATTGTTTTGTGTCTATGAAAAAAACTGCAGGAAATAGAGCTCTACAGGCCTAACATTTTAAAGGTACTTGAAAGATTGTGATTTCCTGGAATCATATATTAAAATCCATTTCAAATTCAAAATGAATTTCATTTTTAAATTGCAGACTTATGGCAAAATGTTTTAACTTAACAAGTGATAGGAACTGTCTCAGTTTAGGTTGTTTATTGATTTATTTTTTTAATATTTGGAGGGTTATCCCTCTAGGAACTATGACTGAGATAAGAGAGGTTTGTTGTCAGGATGGCTGGCCAAGGAATGCGCTCAGTTTTCTGGGTGCTGTTTACAAGCAGATGATGGAAATCATGGAAGTAGATTTCTCAGAATCTACTCACAGTGCTGCAGAGAATGCCACAAAGGTTGTTCTTCCAAGGATCAGTGCACGCACTAGCAGTTTACTCATAATTTATATGGGGTATTTGGAATATAAACTTGCATAGTTATGTATAGTTCTCTCATTCCCCTGGTGCCGTAGTTATTAATTGAGGCTAAGTCATTGCCTTGGGGCAACACAGGGAAGTCAGTGAGAAGCGTCTTGTTTCCAAAGTTATAAAGTGGTGTCCAGACATTGCAGATGTTTTAACCCTGGAGCCATAGTTATACATTAGTATCAAATTTTGCATTGGGATAATGAAACATAAAGTAATGTCCACAGGCTCTGAGTGTTGCATTGCAACTATGACGCATTTTCTTGATTTCCCCATTTTACCCTGAAACAACTTACTCTTGCTAAATAACTATTGCCCCTGGTGGATAAATAAAGCCATGCTGTTGTTGCTGATGCATGATCAAACAAGAGAAAAAGAATGAAGATCTTTTGGCATCTTTTAATACAAAACCATTTCTCAGCATTAAGAGAACTGTTAACTTTGAATTACTAGATTACAGGGGCTGGAGAGAAGGAGAGGGGTAGCCAAGTGGACGAGGTTGATAAGTATAAGTTGCCTTGCAGACACATGTACAAAGATGGAAGTTTGTGGGTGGGTGCATGTAGGCATTTTAAACTGCATTTACTCTTGAAAATGTGTGGATAATAAAATGTCATTCTAGACGAAAATTGATGCATGTCGACTGCTGGGGCCACTGAGGAATGTGCTTCAGCTGTTACAAAATTTGTATGACCTTCAACAGTACAATCTCAGGATGCCTTTACAACAGTTCCAGCAGGTAAGATTGGGCTGCTGTCCATTATTGCTTTCTCTTTTAGCTAAGTTGATATTGTTTCAGGAGTGCATTCAGTTCAGTCATGTTTGTCAGGAATGGTATAATCATCATTACTGTCTTTTTTATTATCATCAAATAATTGTGGTAGAGACTGGAGAAGTATTGGTTGGATAGTTCAGCCGATAAACAGGTGAGTCTTTGGCTGCTTATGGAATACTGATGCAATCTATATGTACTTAAGAGAAGAGGCTAGAGCAGCGGTTCTCAACCTGTGGGGCGCGACGTGCTTACAAGGGGGGGCGCAAAGGTGGTCATTTTTTTAAAGTTTCTTATACCGGTATTAGTGAAATTAGCTTAAATTGCTGGCTAAGTGGGGCGTGCGGACGTACCTTTGTTCATCAGGGGGGCGTCACAAGTAAAAGGTTGAGAACTGCTGGACTAGAGTAATAATTTCTTTTAAAAAAAATGTCAAGATTTTGTTGTTAATGACTCTACAGGAAACAAAGGAAACGCTGGCATTCCGTATGCTTGACCGTGTTGTGATGGTTGAGTTGATTGTGCCAACACTTGAGAGATATATTACTCCTTACATTCAAGCTAATCATCTGAACCAAGACCACATCTTTGCCAGTTATGTAAAGGTAGGTTGCATGAGAAGTCTGCCACATATAATCAATTTTTAGCCTAAAAGCCCATGTAGCACCTTTTTTTTTCCCTCAAAGCATACATGTTGTAAATCAGAAGGTTTTCATTTAAGTTGTCAGACGAGGGTGGAACTTCTACTAGTAATGAGTTTTGTTTTTATTTTTAGTACCCGGGATTGAATTTTTTTTTTTATTTCACTATGCCTTCTTGAAATATGTAATAAAAGCTAATCAGTACTATCATATATTTGCAATAAAAGTATTTTCTTTTAAATGTTTGTCATTCCGTTTTTAAGATATATTTATTTTTCAGTTAAAAGGAATACAGCTTTTAAGTTCCCATTGTTACTGACAGTTGTGCTGTTTTTCTTTTGGGAACTGATATGAATGCCTAAAGTTAACTTTGTTTATGACCAACAGGATCTGCTGAAGAGAGTAGGCCACCTGAAGTCCTACACTGGCCATTCAGCCTGGGAGGAGAAGGTTCTAGCTATAATATCATTTATTCTTGACCCTAAGGTTTGTTACTTTTATAACAGTTATATATCTGAAAGAGGACATAGAAAGATAGATAAAACAAGTGAGGTTTCATTATGCAGTATATTTGGTGCAATGATTTCAGACATGCATCTCTTTAACATACAATTGTTTATCTATGGTTAACAATGTTATGTAAAAATTATGTAAATCATTAAAAAAGAATAAATAAGGATTGACGATTAAAGTGATTTTAAAAAACTTACTGATTGCTTTATCGTATCTTACAGATGAATTTGGGGTTTAAATATAGATGCTTATTTTATTTGTATGACAGGATATTTATGTTGATTTAAATGACTAGTGTGGAGCTTTTTTTTGTAAAATACTGGGAAAAGCTCAATACAAGATAAAGATATTCCTAATTCACATTTCTTCTAGTTCTCTCACCAGCTAAAGCCATCACAATGTACACATATATATGTCTGTGCTAATTATCTTGAATCAAGCCTTAGCCAGTCATTAAAAAAAAAATAAACACAGGATGAAATTAGCTAATATCACCCTCTGTTGCTATCTATGCATGAAGTATCCCTGAAAGTAAAGGTGTTCAAAAAAGCAAAAGGCAGGTGAAAAAGCCAGAGAAAGTTGTTGTCTGTGTGCAGGAAAAGTGCTGTGCTATACTAAATGTAATGAAGGAGGCCCCATTGCCTTGGAGTACAGAGGTCGAGCAACTTGTGGAGGATGGCTTAAAAGTTCAGCATCCTTTGTAAGCAGCCTGCTTTCATCTTTGTTGTTGCTACTATACTCTGTTTTGAAACTTTAGGGTTAGAAGTAACGACCTGAACTGACTAGCAGAAAAACATCCTAGCTTTAGACCATGCTGGGGTGCAGCTTAAAAGATCTTAATCAACTGTCCCATCCTGATAGAAAAGCACCTACAGATAAGCAGTAATAACTTCACTGATTTTAATAAGGCATTTGACAGAGTCTTACACAAATGGTTGTGGCATGTTACTTAAAAATTCAATATCATAGAGGACCTCATCATAGACGCTGAAGTGCTGCACAAGAGCTCATTGAGAACAGTACTCAGTATAGAACTCAGTACAAATAGCTGTTCGTGTTTGGCACTTTAAAAAAAAACCCAGCAACAGAAAGAAAGATATTGCTGTCAGATCACGTAAAGGTTATTATTCTGATTAGTTCTGTCCCACTGGTGTGTAGAGGTTGATACATGCATGTTTTGTGGGCCTTGTGACCTCTATTTTCCAAGACACTTTCCACGTGTTTTGAATCTGTTCGCATAGATGATAAATGCTTCTTACTGATATCAGTGTAATGTCAGTCATAAAAAAATTGTAGGAGAAACTAATCTTTTTATTTTTCTTTTTGCTGAAGTGTAAGCGATTTGCGGGAACAGAAGAAGATTATTACAGTCCGACAACTGATGCAGTGCTATGGTATCAAAACCTCCAATCATCCTTGCCAGGCCCAAGCACAGGTTATTTTTGTGTGAACCTAACATAGCAACAAACATTTTAAAAGAATTTCCTCTTTAAAAAAATGTTTAATAATGTTGAATGCTTAGAGCTGAATGTTAGAAAAACCATAAGATTCATGTTTGAAATGGATTTGATTTAGAGTTTTATTTGTTACTTGGACCTTATTCCCGCATAAAATTCATAAGAACATGATTTTTGTATAGACTATGTTTAGACCCAAAACTTTTTCAAATTTCCACATTAGTACTTCCTCACAACTTGTAGCAGCAAGTGCTGTGTTCCAAATTACTAGTCATGCAGATTTTCCTTTATTCTGTTAAACATCCACTTGTCAAGTTCTCTGTCCTGCATTACTTTGTAAACTGACAGACTGGTAATCCATAATGGTTATGTTTGAAAAACAGGTGGAACTTTAACACTGGTTTTAGATGTAAATTGACTGCAAATTATGACTTGCTGTCGTTATTAGACCTTAGCTTAACTTTACTTTTCGTTCCTAGTAAGAATTAAATATTTTGTATTAGGATAACAGATATGGTAAATGATGTTCATTCTTAATGCCATCACCAGTTTTTTATTTTTTAAACCTGTTTAGAAACTTGCCAGATTGATTGTGCAAAAGGATAGAGAGAAGTCACTGCAAGATGCTCTTAAGATACTTAAGGAATACAACATCTGCAGCGCAGATGCAGAAGCAGACATTTATTTCCATTATGCACATGTCCTCATCTCCACAGAAAGGGTAAGCTCTTGTGCAGTTGCTTGTATACAATTTAAATCATCATACATTGCGCTTGTCTGCATGATAAATATAAAAATGAAAGAAACATAAAAGGAAAGTAATCCATATATATTTAAAATGGAATGTGTTTGGTTTTTGGTTTTACCCATTTACTTAAGCTTGTGTATGATGAGCTTAGCATGTGTTTATTTTTTTTAACAGGCGTTAGAAGTTCACTTGTGTTGTATCCTACACTAAGGAGGATTTCCCCTTCTCTGCATCACTCCAGTCCTTCTCCTTCTCCCACCCCTTGGCATAAAATAATTCCACACTACTTATAATCTTGTCTACTGCTACAGACAGCTGACTACTGAGTTAGTCATGCTTCAGAAACCATCGATCTTCTGACTACAAGAAAAGATTAAAATGAAAAGGCTTAAGGAACTAAATAAACAGAAAAGAACTTGCCAGTTTACAGAAAGACAAATCCAACCATTGTAACCTCACCATCCTAAAAGTACAAAAAAAGTGTCATTAGGCTGAGACTGTAAATACTTTGAAATTATACTGATTAACCAGGAGTGTGCCTAGGAAAGCAAGATAACATGCTTACACTGATGAATGGACAATAGGGAACGAATGGACAAAAGGTGGTTTTGGTGAGGGCAGGAGAGATTCTCTAGAAAGCAGGGCTACAGTAAGAGACAGGAAACTATTACTGACTCCTGTTTTATGCTGCATATTGTCACTATACTCAATGTCAACTTCATCTCATGTTATAATCTTGCTGTTTTGACTTAAATGAATGGAAATGTTTTCTATTCACTCCAGCCAGTCAATTGTTTTGCTGTTGAGAAAGGTGGGAGATGGGTTCAACACAGTGTAGACCGGAAGAGAGTTGTAACTTTTCAAGACATTTCATTTCGTTAAGACAAATAGTTTTCATTATCGCAAACATCTTGTTCTTTTGATAATACATTTTTGTTTGGTCAAATAACCAAATGATAAAAAAGTGCCATGGTACTGTAGGTGAACTTCTAAATATTGGCTTGTAAAAGAATGGAAGTTAAGATTGAGTAATAATATTTGAGTTTCAAAAGTTTCACACCAAAGAAAATCTTAAATTTAAACACTTTTTCTTTAATAAAACTGATATAACCCAAGATTTCTTTCTTGATAATGAGATGTTTAGGTCTCAGATATTGTGACAAATTAAGAGAGAAGCAGCCTTTAAAAAAGTCACTTTTTGACCCTACATCTTCACAGTAATCACAAGGAAAAGACTATGTCTTTGGATGAAGCATGTTATGTTAGATAAAGAAAGGGCAAAATTGGCCAGGCTCTACTTGCTGAATTGAAACAATAGTGTGGACATAATACCAAATACTTTTTAATAACGTTTCATAATGCTATGATAAGAGGGATGCAAGGTTCTTTAATATTTTAAAGAACACTTGGTACCTCAGACAATGTCTGCAATACTACAGTACCAGAAAGTATGCATTTTGAGTGGGAATGAGGAATTTGTAAGTGTGCACAGGTCTGTTTACACCAGCTCGTAATACTTCAAAATATTTTTATGATTCTATTCTATTTGTGTTCACATTCCATGTGCATGTGGTATCATATTACTGATCAGTTTCCTGATACCTCTTCACCAGTTATCTGAATACATTAAGCACCTGAGATGCCTCAGTCCAGAGATGGCCAAAAGATGTGGAATGCAAGTAGTATGTCTGGCAGAAGTCTATTTGGACCAGCCTCCACCAACTGCATTAAAAGAGGCAAGTTATTTTCTGTTTATTTCACTTCAAAGCTATGTGTTTGGCTGATAAGAAACCATCATTTACATTTCTGGAATTATGAATCATCTCACATTATGAATCATCAACATTTCCCCCACAATTGGGTATGCATGGGCTAAAAAAGGTACCAAATCTTCACATTTTCATCTGTTTAATTATAGATGATATTCCAAACTACATCCCAATCACTGTATAATGGCAATAATTTTTTAATTACGGACAATATTCCAGACTACATCTCTTGTATAAATCCCTGTATAAAGGGCTTGTAAAGTTACTCATGTTTAGTTTTACATGATCATTAAAAATTCAAACAAGCCACATACTAGACAGTGAGAAAATATCACTTGAGAGTGGGTAATTATATAAGAAATGAAGCTTAAGTGCATGAGAAATAAAAAGATCATGCTTCTTATTCTCCTATCTTTAATGTCCATGCTTTTAGACAGAACAGAAACAGCAGGTTCTGTTGACAGAGGCAGCTGTTCTCACTCTGAAGCATCTGATAACACAGACCAAGGGTATCTACGCATTTTTCTTGGTTTTCATCCACTTCTTATTTAAAAAAAACTAGTGGGGTGCAATATTTTTTTCTGATGATTAGGTAAAGCTTTTGAGGAAGAGGGGTATTCACCCAGATTTAGGGAAGAAGTATCTTGCACTGAGCTTTACCCAATATTTAAAAGAAAAATTGAAATATCTTTTTGTCCAGTCCGTGTAAACCATTTAACACTTTAAAATAATAGCAGTTTCTGAAATTTCGCTACATGCAGTCTCTCTAGGGTGCTTTTAATAGACTAAAATTTAGACTAAGATTTTAGAAATTGATGTTTTTTCGCCTAACAGGCTTATGGGAGACAGCTTTCTGCATTTTCCTTTTCATCTTGGATTTGTTGTGTTTGTAATGCCTATTGTACTCATTTGCACTTTTTTCTGACATGTTCAGCATTGTTTTTGACTGTTTACTTACCTGTGGCTTTTATTTATTCCTCTGCTAATATCAACTTTTTCATTGTTGTTAATTCTCTTTGACTAACACCATCACAGTTTCTTCATTTTTACATCATCCCTGGGATAGAATCTACATCAGTATCAGTCATGTGCTTCAACATTTTACTGCAATTTCTGCTTTGTAATCATCTGGATATTCTCCTGATGTTTTGATCTATGTGTTTGATTAGTGATCATTTTTGCTGCAGTCCAGTCTAGTTGGTTTTCAATCAGAATCTTAAATTTACTTAATGTATTTCAGATCGAGTAGAACTTGATGAACTTCAGTGTCAGCTGTCGATATTTACTGCATTATCTTCTCTCCAGGTAATGATCATGTAATTGTTATTGTCTTCAGGTAAATTTTATTGCTGATAAAGAAAAACAAGAAACTAAAAGCTTTATCAGCTTCATAAAGTGTGAAACTACTATGCTATCTTAGTTTCCTCTTTCTTTATTTTCTTGAAGACTGCTGTGAGATGACATTTGTTGTCTGCTTGACATAAACCCACTTTTTTTCATTTCAGTCATCTGAAAGTATAACTTGTAAATTAATGAGGACATTGTAAATTTAATGTACAAGTATACATTGATGTTGCAGAGGGAGTACAATATCTATATGTCAGTGGTGGACTACAGCAGTGATATACATCGTGGTCAGATATTTGTCAAGTCTATTCAGAGTTACCTGAAGGAAGGAAAGCTGCTTCAGGCAAGTCACTTCTTTTCCACAATCTATTCATTATTTCTGTCTTTTTCAAAGAATGTGTGATAACTCTAACCAGAACACCCAGAAACTACCACTAAAATATTTTGTATATGCCTTTGTGTGTCTTTAAATGTACATATTCGTGGGAGTGAAAGTCACAGTTGATATTATAAAATTATGACAAATTCAATTCAGCTCTTACAGATTTTTGTGTATGATAAATCCACTCAACACCCTGATTAAATGCAAATAGCAGTGGGCTGTAGATTGTTCCTTTCTTCTGCATCTTTGTCTTTGCCATTTCAGATTTCAAGCATAAGGCTTAGATCAGTGTTATCAACTGTAGTTAAAATATTGAAACAATTGAAAAAGTCAATGTATCTAAAAAAAACCCAGAAAACTTATCATTCTAAAGTTCCAAATATTCATTTATAGAGATTTGGTATGCCATACAAGAATTCTCTGAAGCATAGTTAAACATGTCACACTTAATATCCATTTTAATGTGCCTTGATTATTTCTTTTTCTCAAATGTGACTCTTCTTTCAAACTGATTTCAGGACAACTTTGACTTCACAAATATCTACCGGTAAGATTCTCACAGATTGGTTAGCTTACCTAAGCTGTTTTGGAAGTTTCTGCAGCATTAAAAACCAAACATCTGAAAGCCAGTTTTCTCTCTTCTTTGTGGACTTCAATGAAAATAGCAGCACAGCTGGAAAGCATTTGCTGACACTAAATTGGTGTGGGTTCTCAATAACTTAGTGTGGGTGCAGGTACTTCCATAATTAGATTGGCTATTCTAATTGTTTGGTGTGGATACTTTAATAATTTACACATTTAGATATAAATTTCTAAATTCTGCTTTGTGGTATATTGTGTGGTTCAAATAAAAAATTCTTTTTTAAATTTGTTGACAGCTTAGCAGATCTGCTCGTTATCAGGCGAGAAGATTTTCTTATGGAGATGGCTGTCCGAGAAGCATGTGATGGGAACATCAAGGCTACTGAATGCTTATGCAGGTAGGTTAGATGTCACATGATTATATGGATGCATTTGCAAGCATAAGAATTATCTTGAGTTGCATGTACTATATATGCTGTCACTGTATGGACAAGCATTAATATAAGGACTGGGCATCTCGAGTTGCATGTACTTTACCTGCTGTGCAGTTGCTGAGATACTGCCTTTTAAATCATTCAGCATTCAGCTGTCGACTCCACCTAGACATAGCTGCCAAACCTTACTGTTATCATTTTAATTCAGGTGTTTTTGTGGCATATGCCTGATTCTCTTTTTATGCCTTGTATTTCCATTTGTGTCTGTTGATATGTCTCTATGTATTGGCTGATATGTTTGTTAAGATAAGAGAACACTTTATTTATCCCAGAGGGCAATTTGGTTTGGTCTGTTTGAAAGTGTGTCATGAGCATTTTGAATCTGTATTTATGTGATTTGTTTTTATTTGTATAAAAATCTTAGAATGTGCTGTATTGTGGAGAAATGCACTACAATAATCTACTTTATTAGTATTATTATTATTCCTGCTGGCCCCAGACCAGTCATAATGTATAATTATATCTCTTAGTTTATCATAATGACCTGTGCTTAAATCATACATGTATTCCCTCTGTTGTTTATCATTTTCCCCTAAAATGTGTTACATTGTATGATGTCTCCAGAGAACTGCTTCGAGCAGATCCATCACCTACTGTAGGACATGCGCTGTATCAGGTTGGGATGAATTTACTACAGATTCAAAGAAGAGAAAATAAAGAAGACGAGGAAACAAATTTTAAGAATAAATATCGCTATCTTTCTCACCTGACACAGCAGCTAGCAACAAGAGCAGTAGTCATGTGCAGTGAAGGTGTGTACATGGGCAGTGACATCAGCTGTTTACAAGTTAAATATACATTACATTAATGGCAAATTATCATTGCATTACATAATGCATTACCATTAGATTAATGGTACATTATTATTGCATTATGTGGTACATTACATTAATGGTGCAATATCATTGCATTACATTATACATTACCATTGCAGCTAGAAGATTTTGCATTATATTGTACAGTATGATTGTGTGGCTGAGAAATTGTTCTCTATGCTACAATATCTTAGCTTTATGAAGTATTCAGAAAGGTTACAGTGAACATCAGTTGTGTTTGATTGTTTGTACAGAGTTGCTAACTTCATGCTTAGAGCTCAGTGGAGCAGCAGAGTTTTGGCAACGTACAAGTGCCCAGTGTGAAGCCTTTGAGACCCCAGATATGGATAAGGTAATTCTTGTAATATGTAAAAATAGACAAAGTAGAAATTACATTTTCTACCTGTAGCCAAAATGCCAGATGGATTTTTTACTTGCAATTTTATTTCCAAGTGAGAAACCTGTTAACTCTTAAATAACTCATAGCTTGCAACCTGACTTAACTATTGTCATATGATGCCATATTTTCTTGTAATTTTAATAGCTAATTTTGAATATTTGAATATTAGAAGGTACTTTTATTATTTGCTTAATTGCCCCAGCTTTCTCATTTATAATTTGTAAATTATTGAGCAGATAGAAGAGGCTAAGCTGAAGCCCAGGACACCACTGCAGGCTTACAAACTGGACACATTATATGAAGATGATGCCTTAGTGATGAGTTCTGCTGTAGTTTTGCCACTTGTTTCCACATCTTTGGCAACCACAGTTAGTTTTATTGAAGGTTAGGCAGGGCTATCAATATATTTTAACCCACTGTTATCAGCTAATGTTTAAAGATTTTGCTACTATGTTCTGGGATTTTGTTAAAATTATTCTAGTACAGTCCTGTTTCTTGTCTCTACTATTTTATTGTCAGGTATTCATTTCACTATTTTTCTGTTAGTGTGTCTTCCTGTATGTGTGTGTAGGCATATCTTTGCATAGAGAGATGTAGCTTACAAAGAGTTTAGACCAGACTCATTAAAATGTATTCCTGGAATGTGGGACAATATAAGATGTGTTTTTCCTGTTGAATCCTTTGGTGGGCAGATGATGAGGATGGAGGCGAGGAGGAGCAACAGGGAGGGTCTGTGACAAGGCCACTGCAGCATTTGCTTACAGCTGTCAGTCACCTGCGAGAGAATAGCCACCTAGAACTGTCCCTGCGCCTCACCAGTTTCACCTTTAGCTCCTTACATCATATGCTGCAACAGCATGATATGGGTTACCCTTTGGTCCCTGAGGTCAGTCAGTGCCTGTAGTAGCCTACAGCTGTGTGACTAGATTGTGTGTGCGTGCATGCTCATATGTGTGCCTCTAGTCCTTTTGGAACTTAATGTAAACTCCTATTTATTCTTTCTATGTGTTCAATTTTGATGTTGGTAACAGACTATGGTATTTTATTTCTTATCTTTTTCTGTAGGATTGAAAATTGTTTCCTTTCCAAAGATATGTTAAGTACTATCAGACAAGATTGTGATCAGGTCAAGATGTACATTTTATTGTGGTCTGCCAAGTCCTGCAGTGGTCATGTCATGTAGTGGTCAACCTCTAATAAGGGATGAAAAGATTTGCTTGACGAGGCTGAGAGTGATATGAGCAATCATGTCTCAGGTGCAAGCATGGCTGGAGAGGGAGAGGGCTGTTATGCAGGATGCTGACGTTAAAGCTGGCAAACTCATAAGAGATCTGGTGTCAGGCATCCTAGTGAAGGTACCTTTTCTGGCAGTCTCTAAGACAAAAAGTAAAGATTTGTGTTTCTTCTTGTTAGACCCCTACCCACACTTTACCTCTGCCCAAAAATAAAAATAGAAAACCTGTAATGGTCAGAAACACATGCTTATTTTTAAACTTAAATGTGTAAATTATATATGTAGGATCATCTGGATAGGACTGTTTTTAACAGCTTTCATGCTACATTCAGTTATCGGATATGGTTTAAGGAACTCGACTGGTTTGCATTTTTCAAGGTATGCACATAGTGACTGAAGTGTTTTAATCAAATTTTGTTGTTTTTACAAGCATGACAAATCAGTACAGTTATTTGTTGCAGATATTTAGTGCAAAGTCTGTAGACTGTAAAATGGCCTTGGCTTACCTCCTTAGTGTTCCACGTAAAGTCAGCATTTCATGCCTCAACAGAAGTATTTCTTCCTGTGGACTGAACTTTCGCAAGTTAAGGGTAGGATACTGTCTAAATGTCTGCTTATCGTTAATACAATTTGGGAAGTGTCTGTTGGCATTATAAAGCTTATATACTAATGTTAAAGTGTACATTTTGTTAATTTTGTTTTTAAGATAATAACACTCATTTTTGTGAGAACAAAATCTGGTTGCAGTACATTAGATCACTTGGCACGAAGTGAAGATTCTTCAAATTTTGCCTCTGACCCATAATCATTCTAGCTGGATATGGCAACTGTTTGCTGATCAGGATGTGTAATTGACTGCCATGTAGTCTTTAGCATAAAGCAATAGCTGCCATGTAGCCTTTAGCATAAGACAATAGTTGAGTGCCATGTAGCTTTTAGCTGCTACCTGCATAAAATTCTTGTTCTTGTTCAGTTTATTTCTGCCATTAATATTTATTTCTTGTCTTGCTGTTATTTGTTCACATTAAGGCTATTGCTAGTGTTGGCGTTTGCCTGGGACACTTGTTGAAGGAGACCTCTGTCATTGCCACCTGCCAAGAGCTAGAAACAGGAGCTGCTTGGGGTGTTCGGCTTGCCAAAGCGAAGGTGTGGTCTACTAGCAGGAAGAAACTTGTATAAGTTATTTCAAAAATTTTAAGTGTTTATATGATCCACACAACAAAAAAAAAATTCTGTATAACTCTTCTTTTGTAACATCTGGTTTCATGCTTGGATATTTGTTTTGAAAATGAAAGGGATTTTATTTTTTATTTAGTTCAGTGTAATGATTTTTTTGGGGGTGGGGGTCTCTGTTGACATTAAACCTGCTGTTGTAAACAGAATTGGTGACTGCAGCCTATTCATACCACTATTCAAACCACTATTAGCACCAGGTAGAGTGCTCTGCCTCATTCTCTCCTTTCATGATTTTACAACTGCTGCAATTATCCCACCTGTATTTTTCCACCTCAACTAAGTCTGCCCTGAGCCAAACAAGGTGCCGCCTTAAAGTCCCATTGTATTGGCAAATCTGATGCAACAAATTGGCGAACAAGTTTGAACAGCTTCTTAACCATAATTTCAGTGTCCCAAAGTTTGCCTGTGACATTCACACACATCAAGTCAAATGTTTGAAAATGTATGCCCTGTTTAAACCTTAAGGCAGATAGAAATTCATCTTCTTCCTTTAACAACTTTTGTTCACATTCAAAGTATAACCACGAAAGTGTATAGGTGGATAGCTGTATGTCTGCCGAGACCAATTCTTAGCCTCTTGCGAAGTTCTCCTCTGTTAGTCCCGGCGAGCCTAAACAATGAATGTGACTAAACCGGAATCTTAATACACAACTGCCTATAAAAAAATTGTCTGCCAGCAGTCCAGTAATACAAGTTCACGATATAATAATGTTCACACAATTGTAAAAGTGATTTATTATAATAGTTTTTAATAAAATGTAAAATGAATAACTTTCACTAAAGTGTAAAATGATTTAATGAACATGTAATGGTGCCCAGAAGCATTGACTATGTAACATCTATTCCTTTCTATTGATGACAGGTTGACTTTAAGGAAGCTTTCAAAGGTGGAGTATCAGCCAAGCGTGACATTATTGCTTGTTTAGCTCACTGCAAAGAAGCCAGCATCGCTATGGTGACTGAGTTCTGCCAGTAAGTTAGCTGTAAAACATTATGACATTGGTTTCTGGTCTGGTCTTACTCATTGCTAGATTTTATATTTGCAAAGGTTCAAGTTTATTTGGAAGGAAGAATGCAGCTGACAAAGCTCTCTGTCATAGTCTAGTCCTTGCCCGGCATAGCATGTTGGAGTATCTATGAGTGTTTATAAGTAGTTGATCTTTCAGATCTTGGATTCTTATGAGATGTAGGCTTGCAAGTTTGAATTAAACCTTTCATAATCAGTTTAAAAGAAATTTTACCTCCCTTAGGGTTTGAAAAATGTCAGTATTGGTTTGGTTTCAGTGACTTCAAGCTAGATCTTGAAGATGGCTATATGGTTTACCTTGAGCACCTGTTGATATGGCCTATCTCTCTTGGAGATGGTGATTACGTTTCTTCAACATCAGCCCCTCATGCACTCCAGCTAAAGCATGCACAGATTACTGTGTCTGCCATCATAAATTTACAAGGACAGAACCAGTTGTTGAAGAAACTAAAAGCACTGTATAAAAAGGTACTCCAGATTTGTATGTGGGGAAAGGAGTGGCTTTCTTTAATTTAAATTTATTTTGTTTGTTAGCTTCTTTGATTTTTTTTTTTACTTTAATGTTAAATTAGCCCTTACATTACCTTTTACTGTTACAGGCAAGCCCATATGACTATGAGAATATTGAATTCTTGTTGACTGAAATCAATAAGCTGGAACCAACACCACTTTATCAAAAGGTAATTAATGACACAAGTTCGACTTCTTTAAGGGGATGTTTTTAAGGGGATGGCTGAGTTTGAGTGAATGACAATTTTGAGACAAAATCTGAAAGAGACATGATTGATCCTACAAGGTTCATATTATTTTGTTAAGTAAGGTAAAACCATTTTCTTGATGATTATGGGTAAAATAAGATTTTGTTCACAGGAGCATTTTATTAAAAATGGAGAAATATGCTGTTAATTACTTTCTAATGTTTAATATCAAATGTATTCTTGTGCAGGGCCTACAGCTGGTAAACTATCTCAAGGTTTATAATCGTCATAACCCTCCTTCTGACTATGAGCTGTCAAGTGTGAAACAAAAGGATGATGTATGTAAAGCAGTTTGACTGTGTGAATATAGTTGCCTATATGCATGTCTTTGTGAACACATTTTTATCTGTATACATGTCTTTGTGTGCATGTTTATATCCATATGTATGTCTTTGTGTTCATGTTTATACCTGTATGCCTGTTCTGTGTTCATGTTTATATCTGTACACATGGTTTAAAGTAAGGATAGGGAGAGGGGAGAGCTATTTGAATTGCATGTGCACCTTTCAATAAAAGAAAAATTAACAAAACCATAAATATAAACTTAATTTTTTTTAAAAGCAATTGGATTACTGTACAAACTTGATCTATATTTAAAGGCAGTTGAACTTGGAAGCCCTGTGGATTTATTGACACGCTGGTCAGCAGAACGTCTTCCAGTCCATCTGCTTTTGGATGGAGATGCCTGGAAAATTATTAGTAAGCCTCGACCATGTACTGTGTTAGACTTAGATATAGTGTAAAATATTTATAGGTTCATAGAGACAGTTCCTCTGCAGAGATATCTATTTAGGAGTACAGTGTGGTATGATAACATGCTTAATGTTTAATGGTTCGTTATGTAGAATAATGGTAAATTTGAAATAGGAGGAAGTCTGTTTCAGAGTTTATTCATCACTTCTATTTTGTGTGATGTGAAATTACTGGATGAAGCTTGTCCAAATATTCCATCCACTGTTATTATTCATGCAAGATAACATGAATAATTTTTTAACACAAATAACAGTACCAGGTTTGTTTGGGGTTTTTTTTTTCCCAACAGCATCTGAACTACAGGCAGAAACAGTCACCATCTGGCTTCAGATTGCTCAACTACTTAATGTAAGTATTTATCTTGAAACGTGACTGAAACTGAAAGTTGGTGTGTATCTGCTTGTACACAACTTCAAATCTCTTTTCCTTTCTGCATGCAAATGTTCGTGCATGTGTTATCCATTTACTCTAAAATCTGTGTGGCTCTAGAAAACTCAGATGACCCTGCCATCATTAGTTGCACCTTTTGTGCAGTTTTCTTAAAAAAAAAACTGCTGGTCATCCTGAGTTACCCTCTGCTTTCAAGGTTTCTTTGAGATTTTTTTTCTCTTTTCTTTTTTTGTAGTTATGCCAGCAGTTATAGCTGCTTGTTAGCAAGGACAAATTTTTAAAAACTTGTAGCTGAGCAAATCTCTAAATTACTGCTAACTTTCATTTCCACAGAAAGGGTTATTTGTGTCATTTTTGTGCAGTTGAATGTTATTGTGTCTCTCTCTTTCTTTTTTGTAGTTGTCAACCGATGAAATATACCTGATGACTGTTCAAAACATGGTTAAACAGCATGTTTCACACATTCGGACTTCTGGCGTGTGTGCTGCAACCAACAGTTTCCCCTCCAGTGCCAGTGGTACACAGCACAAGAAGGCAGTGCCAGCTCTCAAAGACTGGAAATGCAGTGAATCAAGTCTACGGTTTCTAGAGAGAGTGCAGCAGCTTGTGTCTTCTGTCACCAATTGTGAAATGGCCCTAGCCTGCGCCAGCTGGGTTGTCAAAGAACTACCTATGGGTACATCTTTTTGATGAAGAAGAGTTTTCGTTGCACTTATTACAAATTTGCATGCAGATAGTTATGAGGTCACAGCTGGATTTTATGTACCAAGCATTTAAGTTTCCTTGCATACTGAAGGCAAGATTGTAACCTTGATTTGTTGCTGACAGTGGGACTGCAGAATGATGCAATAGCATTACTATATTTCACTTTAATACTGTTAGTCTGACTTAAAAGCAAAATAGAAATAATCTTTTCCCCACTTTTTTCTTTCTTTTGCTTCTATAGTTTGTATTTGTGATCTTCTCAGGTGGTGAGAAAGTGGTTGGACTTCAGGGCTGTGTTACTTTTGCCAGACAATGGCATCAAGCTTGTGCTGACAATGTAAGCATTTTTCACCCAAATTTGCATAAATAAAAATACAGACATGGATCTTTGATTGTTTGTGTAACTGGTCTTTGAGAAATCATATGGTAGACAAAGGCAGATTAGAAGGACATAGACAACAAAAGGAAGTGGTGTTGAATGACAATGATTGTAACACAGTTGTCAACAAGAAATGTTTTTCTTCAGACTCCACAAAAAGAGAAGTCCATGGCTGCATATGTCAAGTTTGAGAAAGTTCTTCACAAGATTCTGACAGAGCAGGTGCTGTATACACATGATCTTGCCCAGCCCTATCTGCTGCAACTGGGGTCCTCACCTCATGAACTGTTGGCACAACTCATGGAGCATCCCTGTCTGATCAATGAATCAGGCCAGTTAGGGACAGGACCAGGTAAACAAATGCTAGTCATTTTAGCTTCTGTGGGTCAGCTTCTATACAAAAGAATTAGAGATGTATCATCTTTTCATCATCATCTTATTTATGACAAAAGAGAAAATAGAATGTGCTGGTTTTCTCTCTCTCTAGACATCTATGCAGCAGTACAAAGGAATATCTGAGATAATAGAATGTAATGGGGTTTTTTTTCCTGTCACTCTATCTCTAGACATCTATGCAGCAATACAAGGAATAGCAGAGATAAATGGCATGGATGTCAGCACAGCTGTTGTGGAAGCCATGCAGAAGTGGCTTTTGTCATCTGATTCACAGCAAGATATGGACACGGTAAGGATCTGTGTACAGTGGCACTTTCTCTTTTTTAATTTATTTCTTTAATCCACAGTTTTTTTTCTTACTGTTGTTTATCTTTCTTAAAGTGCACTTTACAAAATGTCATCTGTAGCATACAATTACTAATGATACTAAAAGTAAACTTTTGTTAGATGCACAACACAAACTAAAAGCATTTCATTTGTTAGGAAAACGTAGATCAGCAAGAATATGCTGGAATATTCTATATGTAGTTTCCTAATATGTGATAGTACTGCATTTTGATAGCACGCATGATTCTTGATTTATTTTAACTTCCTGTTGTATCAAAAATTCTTTAAGTTTAGATATGACTTTCTCATTTTTCTTCGGTGCCATAAGAGCAAAGTATTCCTGTTTACTCTACAAAGTAAACTATGGTGGTTATGTTCTTTCACAGACAATGAACATCAGTTTTTCCAGCCTGAAGTTCACAGATCAATCTGACAATAGCAGATTACAGGACAACATGAAGAGGTTATTATTTTTTTTTTTTTGACTCAAAGATGCAAAATCTGTTGTTACTGAGTCCAGTGGATTACACTTCAGCATGAGTTTCTGGTTGAAATATGATGTTTGTAGATCAGTCCTTAGGTATGCTTTCTTTTGAACTTGTTTTATCTGCACTCACACCTTTTCTTCAAGTCTGTTCTTCATATGATCCTGTGGTTTGAGGGACAATTCCCTGGAGTTCATAGAAATCGTAACCAAATTTTAAGCGCATTTGTCAAACTGCAAGATATTTTCTTTACTTCACTGGTGAAAGAGATAGGGAAGAAGTAGTTACTGATTCTCTCCTTTGTGTCTTGCTGATTTCTCTGTTAATGAGCAATGGCTTGTTACTGAGCAGTCTATGGCAAGTCTGTTAGTGTATTACCTTAGTCATAGAATAACACATACACACATGGATATGATTAATATTCTGTCGCCTTTGGCTAATTTTGTACATTTTAAATTTTGGTGATATGTATAAATAGGGCTTGTCAAAATAATTGTCTTTGATCACCAATAAACTTTTCTGTCCTGTGACAGGGTGAAGTACTTTTTGCAGTATGGACCTAAGAAGGCAATTATAGAGTTTCTTGTTGGGTACACCCTGATGGTAAGAACAATGATTACTTGTTTCTCTTTCTTGGCATGTTAGTGGAGTATTGCTGTGGTCTCATGTAAGCTATGCTGATTAGTTTTGCTTTCAATTCTAGAGCTAATCCAGTCGTTCTGGGAGAAAATAGTGTATGAATGATTCAAATTCTTGTTTCCAGGAGGAAGCCGAAAGCATCAGCTATAGGGGCCGCCTGCAGTGCCTCTACTGCTTGCTACAGGTGGCCACAGATGAAGACCTTCGGCCACTGGGATACACTTGTGACACAATAAGGTGGGGTTTTTCTCTTTAAAGTATTGGGCATCAAGATTAAAATAGGTTTAGCAAATTCTAACCTAGCTTGATAATACTTTGCTGATATTCTGCTTAATACAAATTGACTGAGGTACAGCATTACTTTGTCTGCAACAGGGAGCTTCTGAAGGTCTTGATGTACCTGTCCCACCTGGAGCAGCTCCACATCCATCATTCCCAAGACACTTTCCTTGAATGCAACAAGACAGGCCTTGTTAAGGGCATCTGGCGAAACCACAGCCACAGCAAGCCGGTAAGTCTCACCATTTAAATACAGTCATCCCTTGACTGGTACCTGTCATTGGTTGAGCACATGGATAGACATGGCAGCTAACAGGGCCTTCCACTCTTTCCTATTTTGGGTGATTGTGAGCAGGTCCTTCATAGGATGACCAGTCCAATTCTTCCTTTGGCCACTGCATCATTGACTACCCTCAAGGTACCTTGAAAAATAGTCTGTTGAGCTGGGTCATGGGGCCAAAGAAGACCAGCATACGTCTCTTGACTGCTGCAAGTAGAAGTTCCTGACGTCCTATGAGTGTGGCAACTGTATTTCGTACAAAGTTCTTGGTTCTATGTTCTCTATGAGACCTGGAGCAGCCTCCACAGGAACTGGATTTCCCTTTTTGTGTTGGCAAGGAATCCACATGTCACATCTATAAAGCAGAATTGGTACTACAAGGGTTTTGTAGATTGTACTTTTTGGTAAACTTGATGTTATGCTTATATTAGATCACATCCAGTTTAACCATCACCGCTGGTGCTGTTGTAATCCTGATGCAGATATCTGACATAGAGCTGCCATTCTTGAAGAGGGTGACTACCAAGTACTTGAAGCTGCTTACCTCTTCAAGCAGTACCCTGCAAAAAGATCTCTGCTTTGTCGTTGCCATTGATCTTAACTTTGTTCTTGTCAGTGCTGGTTTCCATTTCATAATTGTTCAAACTGTCAGTCTGTTGGTGAGGTCATGCAGTTCTTTGTTAGTGACTGCTAACAAATCTATGTTGTTTACAAAGTAAAGGCTGCAGATCGGACTTCCACCAATGGAAGTGGAAGTGTGATAGCCATGATGTTCTCCAAGAAGATATTGAACATCACTGGTGATAGAGGGTATTCTTGACATACAGCTATTGTGGTATGAATGTAAGCTCCTATTTGGTTATCCAGCAGTACTGCACTTGTTGAGTTATCAGACAGTGCTTCAGTGACTTGAAAGAGGCCTTCTTTAATGTTGAATTTTTACATCAGTCTATGAAGTTGTGAAAGAGGTTTTGCTGATGCTAAAGATAATTCTCTATAAGGATGTGATAGTCTGCCTTCAGAAGTTTCCAATGCATTTAAAAAAAAAAAGATAACTAAGTCTGTAATGGCTGTGTGAGAAATTCTGAGGTTAGAAGCATCATTACTTTTCAAAATGACATAATCAAAGGTCATACTCTTGTTGGGACTGCTTTTTTAGCTTTGGCATCAGATCTGTAATAAAACAGACACATAGGAAGTTCATTGTAGTGTTGGAAGAATCTTAGGGATAGGGATTGCATAACCTATGAACATGACCAGATGAGGTGCAATGGAGAGGGGGATCATAACATGATTATGGCATAATGCAATGTGATAGGGGTGATGTAACCTACAAGCATATTGTGATAAGTTCTTTGGATAAAAAGATGCACTGAACATACATGGCACTATTTTGCAGGCCGTGCTACTTGTAGCCAGTCTGTGTCTTGACTATGGCATTGAGGACCGCCAGATGTGGGCAGCTATTCTGCAGCAAATGCTTAGCCTCAGTATGGTATGTATTAATTAATACTTTCACTTTTGTGTGGATAAGAAGAAAGTGTGGGTTTTTTAAAGCCCATTGCAAGTAAAGTTAGAATTAAACGTTTGTGTTTTTTTCAGTCTGTTGTGCCCATCATTATTCTTGAACTTCTTGTTTTTAAAATGTACAAGTCTGAATGTCTTGGATCCTGTCCAACTTATATGTACTGTTACACAGCTAGAAAATCTGGAATATATACTGAAGAGACTGCAAGCTATGCCATCAGTCTGGAGTCTTCCCATATTTGCTCATGCCTGGCAGGCCATGCTGACTTCCACCCTTGGCAAGAGTAAGCTTTCTTATCTTTACAGCCCTGCACTGTATGCTCTCTCAGGTCAGAGAAAGTGTATTCTATTTATTGGATTAAAGTAATAGTAAAATCAAAAACCCCTGTAAAATGTATTTTTTAGTGTAGTACCCTATTAAAGTAGCAGCCTCAAAACTGAAAAGTAAATATTTACCTGAGGGTACTAGCAGACAGCCCAAACTATATCAGAATAATAATTTTTTCAAATCTCCTTTCTGTCTCTTACATCCACCTGCATATAAACAATAAATAGCAAGCTCAACACAATACAGACACACATATCATGTACCTACATAAAAAAAAATTCTCAATAATAAGCTGAAAACAACATTCGCACACAAATCATGTGGCTCATTCTGCAACAAGTTAATGGAAGCCCACAGTTGCTGTTCACCTTGTCACAGCCAAGAAGTTTGTGAATTACAGTTTGAATCTAAAATCATGACTTCAGCTGTGGTGAAAGCAGAACAAATCAACAAATAGTCAGGAAGATAATCTCAGCTAAAATTATCTATGATTGTTGGTAACCACTTGGCCACCAATTACCATTAAAATATCAAAGCACATAACTGCTTCACATCCACAGAATGTTTGTGTCAATATTTTGTATAAATAATTTAGCAACAATAGAAAGGGAAGGGTGTGCAGGTCAATACATAACATCTTCAAAACAGTGAATGTGTCTTTTCATTTTTCATCCTTTAGTGACTGTGCCTCTGACAGATGACCAGATGAAAGCCTGTATTCATTGTTTTAATCTTATACAAAGGTATGTAAACAGTTAATGTACGTTAGCCTTGGGAATGCAAGGACATAAGGACATTTTTTAAAGAAAGACTCATGTGAATGATGAAATTCCTGTTTTGGTGGGAAATGTCTGCAGTTGGTGGCGCAGTGGCCAATGTGCCCGTCACCACAAGAGTAAGAATTGGGTTTGGTGGGTTTGTATTTCAGCTCCAACATAGTTCTCTCATTCTCTCTATGAATGTGACACAAAGCTGACCATTAAGGGTTTTCTCATTGTACTCCAGTTTGCTCCAGCCTGTATGTGTGTATGCTTGTGTGCATGCATGTTGTGCAGTCTGTATGCACGTTTGTGTGTGTTTGTGGTAGTGGTTGGGGGGAAATATGGGTGCATGCAGTGTTATGTGTAGGCAATGTTTATGTGTGTCTGTGTTTTCGTGTAGGTGCATTTGATGTCAAGGTGTTAGCTTGTGTGCCTGTACGTATGTAAAGCTGATGCTGAAGGAAGGTGCTATTAAAATGCATTTATTATTACTGCTGAAGATATTCCCAAATTTAATATTCTAATAATCATAAAAAGCACTTTATATAGTGCATTTCCCCCACTGAGCAGCAAGTTCAATGTACTATTAAAAAAGTATGATACAAAGACCCAAAAAATGGAAGAAGGGTGGGATCATTGTGGGGAAAAAGAACAATGGATGGCCAGAGTTGATCATTCCACCTTGTTTCGATATTTCACATTTCAATAATTTGGAGGCATAGTTTCAATCTGCCTTTCATACAGTTGATATGATTTTGCAGTTGTCCTGTATCTGGTCAGCTGGACTTCATCTTGCTTGCACACCATTTCCAGTGCCTTGGTCTTGCTCTCTGCTCAGCTGCCTGTCTTGACATGGATCCATTGCAGCAGGACTCTAAATTCAAGGTAGGCACAGATCTTCTGACATAAACTATTCTTTCTTTGTGGACTAAAGGAGGAGGTTGACAGGTTAGAAAGAACACTGTCCTCAATCATCTCTGCTTCTAATGAGTGCCTTGGTCAGTGAATGTTAGATTTAAATTTGAAAGCATTAATTTTTGTTACCTCCATTTGTTTCCAGAGTTTGCTGTTGCAAGTTTTATTGTTTTTTTTTTTTTTTTTGTTTGTACAAATTTGAATAGCATCCTGTTTTTTTATGTTTGAAATAGGATGAAACTTGTTCATGTATTCAGGGAAAGTTACATGAAATAATAATAAATGTTTATGATATGTAAACATACCCTTTGTGAGATAGTAGATGTTAGCTATCACTGGTTCCACACTTACAAACACACACAGAGACTACTTTGAGGCCATGTTTTATACAGTTTCCTCTTTTTTTCAGGACATTCTTGATGGAAATCATAGCAAGCTCTTGTCAGATGTCCATCATCTTGTTGAAATGGGACTGAATTTATCAACAGCCACACTTGTCTGTATTGAGATTTTTATTCTTTTGCAATTTTTTCTTCTTTTCTCGACTTTACCAGATGACCTGACCATGGGAGTTTTACTACATTTTTATCGGCTGTAGAGTTCTCTCCCTCATTAGCAGCAGCGGCCCGGTGGTGCAACGATTAGCGCCTGTCACCAATACAGTGAAGGTTGGCTGCCCAGAGTTCATTTCTCGTCTCGGGCACGCTGTTCTTTCTCTGCATGTGGCATCTGTTTACAGGGCTGGCTGCTTGCCGTAATATAGCCTCAGTTGCTGGCACGGCGTAAACCCCCTCATTAGCAGCAAATACTAGGTAAGAGCAAGGCATAGTTAACCAAACCAGTTGCTTCCCCTGACTACTTCAGACCCTCACATCAGCATTCTTCAATATAATTTTTTTCTTTCGGTAGTCGGTCACTTTGCTACTCCATGATTCAGTCATGATTTGACCTTCCTGCACAGGTGGTACTGTGTTCAGCTCTATGGACTTACTATTCCCGTTTTTTTCACAAGCAACCTGCTCATGAAGTTGACGCATAACTGGCTTTCTCTGCCATACCCTACAAGTGTTACTTGCACCTACTTATCAGTAAGTGACCAATTGCATATGAAGAAGAATACACCTAGAAGGATGTGACAAGAGGATGAAGTGCTTATAAGCATTTCCTCCTTGACTAAGGAGGGGAACTCTTACCTCACTTACCACAGCTAGCACTAGTAGCTGTATTCACTTTTTAATTGGTCCAGGCAGAAGACATTGAAGAGACATTTAGCCACATGGACACCTGTAGTGTGTTAGGACCTGTTAGAATTACAAATTATGAAAGAGGGACTCGGTCTCATCTTTTATTGAAGGCTACTTCATAATAGGTTAATTTGCATAGTGCAATATCTCAGCTAAAAGGCTCTCATTGCATTGAAAAATGGTCCATGAAATAGTCACAAGGATGTAGAACAATGTGAAGACTCACTGCGCTCCAGCAATAAAGGGCAATTACCGCAATAATTTTGATAGCGCAAGAAAAGAAGGGTTAATCACATCAGGAGAATACGGAGAATGTATAGAGAAATCTTGAGAGCATTGAAAATATTAGCATATTAAACAGCAAAAAAGTGATCATCACTTCACTGCAGCTTAAGGTCGCTGCCAAAGCGAGTGAAGCACAGCAGAGTGGAATCCAATCAATAGATCCAATCAGTTCTCAATCCAGTTGCAAAACAGAGGAAGGGAGCAAACAGCAGAAGCACATGTAAACATGAAGATCCAACACTTCTATTCAAATGGCAACATGAGACAATGTAGAAACAGTACAGCCAATCTCCCTCAGCCTTTTAAGTGAAGGGGCATAACTCTTCTTCCGTGAGACACTGGTAGCTTTAACCAGCAGAGAGAGCATAGGAAGTTTCAACACTTATTGTTGCCAGACTAACATTGAGATACTTTCTGTGTTTTCTTCATCCTACTAAAACTGTTCATACTTTTATCAGGTTTAGCACCCAGCTCTAGTGTGTTTTTGTAGGATTGTCATGAGGATTTGAAAAGGAATGTCTTGCTGTAGCTGGACTTTGCTGGGCAGGATTTTGAGTTAAAGGTATTCCTTGGAGAGAGAACAGGGCTTCCAGGAAGTGTCTTCTCACCTTTTACCTTGGGCTTGTTTGTTGCATAGACCTTATGAAGTTTGTAGCTGCATCTACCTGGCTTGCCATCGGAATATGGTGTGCCAGTATTTTATGCATGTCTTTTTTTCACACAAGTCTTTTCAAAGTAATTTCTTCTGTAACCCACTGTCTTTGTGCTTACAGCTCTGGTTGATCCACTAGTTCTTCTTCTATTTATTCCTTTCTATTTATTACCTTTTGTTGTTATGCTACAATTATCTTTTGTTGCTGTGATATATCCCTAGTTGCTGGCATGGCGTTAAATGCAAACAATCACTGACATGAGTCACGGGGAGACTGGTTTCCATGCTATTAATGTTCTTGCAGCCTCAGGTGTTATCAGTATTTCTACTCCTTGTGTGTGGCCATGGTCAGGGTCTTCATGTCCATAATAAATGATAGTCTTCCCTGGTGAAAGTCTGGTCTGACCACTGCCATTCGACCTGGTCTTGCACAGGCTGAGGAGCTTAATGCCATGGTTTTTCATTTCCTGGGCTACCTGAGCTGATTTCCCTCTCTTATATAGGGTTCCGATGCTCCAGGTCCCTATCCTGGTTTTTGCCTTGGTTGTGAGAAGATGGTCAGCGAGCTGACTTACCGAAGGCTTTCACCAGCACGTGTCACAGACCCTTCCAAAGAGGGATTTTCCCGTCCAGGCTCTCGTTGTGTTAGTGTTGCAGAGTCAGTTTCTGTAGCAGGGGTTGTTTTATACGGTGGGGTTGCTAACCCCATGCCCAACCCTCCTCCTTCATCCAGGCTTGGGACCAGCAGGTTACCTGGGGGATTTCCAGGTGGAGTTTGATTTCGTGGTGGTTCTCTTCAGAGAGATACATCTCAGATGCCTCAGCTATTCTTCCTTTTCTTTATTCTTCTATGGTCATGTCGTCTGGTAATGTTGAAGAAATAAAATTTTTAACTAAACTCTTTGAGACTTGCCAGATGACATAATCAACCTTCCTCTGCCCTGTTGATCCAGCTATTCCAGTTCTATGTATGATGGGGGATGGTGTCAGTAGTGATTAGCTGATGAAAGGGTCTGTTTATAGGATGAAGAGTATTCAGGGAAGTAAATAGCTAGATTAGTTATGCCTTCCCCTTTCCTAGTATTAGTTTCTAAGGAGGGGGAGAACTCTTTGTCTGACAAGAAAAAATAGTAGCAAAGCTCCTATAGTCTTGTCATCTGGTAAATCTCAAAGGATGTTTACTATTTCCAACCCCTTCCTCCCCTCCACATGCACACACGTACTCTTTCCTTCTCTATCTCTCATTCTTTCAGGCACATATACTCTTTCTCAACTATCTCTCTTATTTATGTTTTTTTTTCAATCATATATATATATACACACTGTCTATGCATTTTCTTGTTATGTTAGCTTTATGCAAAAGCCCATTAAAACTCGAACAGCTGATTTTGGTCTAAGAACAAATCTGAAGGTGACAAAAATTTTGTTTCAAAGACAAATTAATTAATTTATATTTGATTTTCATCAGATGCAGTGAATCGACTTTTGTCCTATAAAGCTACTATCTTTGTGGGATTTTGTGACAGATGCAAGAGAAATTGTTTGAAGCAATCCTTCAAGAAGAGGACTATCAGAGCATCATAACCACAGCCCTTCCAGAATTTATAAACTTCATCATTAAACAAGACAACATTGATGGATGCTTACTATTTGCAGCATCCAACAACATGTATGTTTTTCAGAACAAAGGGATCTTGTAATAGCCATTTTAAAAGTGTGCATTCAGGGTGCATGAGTCAAAATGTCTTAAAATCTATTTTATCTTTTAGTTCGCATAAATCAAGTGCATCATTACAAAACAAGTAAAAAGTTGAGATATCCTGGATGCTTGTCAGGCCTGAGTGTTATATCTGAGTGTGATAAATATTTACTGCACAAAACTGACAATGACAGACAATGAGTTTCCAAAATTTTATCTGTAAGCTCCTTTGATCGGGTGTTGTTAAATTCAGCCAGCAACACTGCAAAATTCTCATTGAGATAATAGAGATGGTGTATTGACAGGCTGGCTCAGGCAGAAACTCTCCTGGACCTGTACTTCCAACACTACCCTGATCAGAAAGAGCGTCTTGTTGCCTGCTGCAACAACAATGAGAGTGTTCCAGATACAGACCTTCAGGTTCTCACATGTCTTTACATACTTTTGTCTGTACAACACACGTTTTCTGTTAAAAGTATTAATGCTGGCCCATAGAAGTGTGTGTGTGTGCATGCATGTGTTGGTACTTGTTTATGCATATTATATGATACACATAATCATATAAATAGACAGTAATGAGTTGTTGCAATATTTTCTTAACGCATAAATGTTTCTTTTACATTGTATGGATTTGCAGTAACAAATAACCCATTGTGTCTTGTTTTTTCAGGCATACTTGCAAATGAAGGGTCTTCTGTAAAATGGTGTGCAAATTAAAAATACACAAATGTGCAAGACTGTGCTGAGATTGCAAGGCCCTGTCACAGACCCTGTGATGTCAAGGTGCACTATCACTATGCACTGTCACTATAAAGCCAGTTACAGTTGTCATGATATTGACTGAAATATTCAGTGTGGGTTTCTTGTGCATGTCCAATCTTCTGTGATGCCAGATTTCCTGTGTCAGATCAAGGCTAATATTGTTATGGCCATTTCACTGCATTCTTTCATTGTAATTGGAAATGTTTTAACTCTTTCAGAGTGAGTTTATGGTGTTCAATGTCTGGACATTTAAAGGCCATAATTTTACCTAAGGGTGGGTAATAATGGCTTGAGTCCAGGAGGAAGGTGAAGAGCACACACATTGCTGACGACCCTAGTGGTTCTGGGTACTCTAGTGGTTCAGACTATCCTAGCAGTGCTGGCTACTCTAGCGGTCATGTTTAGTAATTGATTCAACAAGTATCATCACCTCCCTTGGGTCAAGCTGTCCTTTCCTGCTGAACTGTGAAAATTCAAGCTCATATAAAAGAAAAATTAATCAGGAACTAGCAACAACAAAAGGGTAGGAAAAGTGGTGCATTTTTTTTTAGGGAATGCAAGTACACTGACATGTACCACATTTGTAAATAAACTGGAGTATACCATAACAAAAATGCTGTAAAAAAGTGTATAATACATGTGTTGAGAAAGCCGTCACTCAAGTATGTAGATGCTGTACACATGTATGTGTGGGTGGATGGGTGAGTGTTTATGTGTGCTGTCTGTAGAGCTGAAGGCATTTGACAGCTGGTCAATTTGTTTTAGTTTGGGCTTCAAATGGTGTTAGGCAGATTTGTTAACTGTAGGATTTTTCTGCATTTTATGTAGAAAGTACACCAAAATTTGGAAATAGGATTTTTTTTTTAAATTTCATTTGATTTTCATGGATGGTTAACTTGTTATCCTCTACATCTATGTTGATCTAAAACAAATACATAATTTTCTGTCACAGCTTTTTGATTTGGTGATCAATAAAATAAAAATGCTGATTGTTTAGTGCAGATTTTGAAAACTCCATTTACAAAATACCCATTTGTTTAGTAATCTTTAAGTGTAGGAGAGTGTTAAGTTGGTGTTCAAAGGGGAGGGGAAGAGATAACCATACCAACTGGGAATATCGGGTTTTAAATTTAAAAAAAAAATTTTTGTTTATTTTTGATCAAGTTATGTGGTGTGGCTTGTAAACTAATAATAAAGGTTTTGTGTAAACTTTGGAACTTAGGATAGCTGAAGACGTGCGTGGCTTTGCAACTGCAAATCAGGTCCAGCTGCATGGCCAGGCTAGCTACATGCTTTCGCCTAACAGTCAACTACAATGCTTATAAAATAATCATCGTTGTTTAGCAAGGATTTAGTATGCAGCTAGCAGGACTGTGCTTTCTGGCGCCAGTATGGTGGATTGAATGTGCGTGTGTGATGTGGACGTGCAAGATTGGTTGCTATGTGGCGAAAGCCATCTTCGACGAGTTGCAGCCCCAACTCAATGTAAAAGCATTCTACCCTCAAAAGATCGCATTTGCTGCGTTTAGATAACGCTCTGAACTTAATATGCTAAAAGGTGTTTTCTTGAAATTTAATGAAAGGGCCGAGTACAGAGAAGGACGTGAAGTGACAGGTGACGTAGCAGAGCTCTAGAAATCTCCGAGAAAAGATTGAGTAAAACTGGAAAGGTCAGTACCCAAGTGATTACCACATTTGCTGAACAGGACAGGCTTTCCGTTTGATTGCTGACGCTTTTGATATTTTCCCACCTCGCACTAAGCAGCTGGTGTTTCCAACGACGGCGCATACTCCAGGACTCTCACTTCTTTTGCGTTTTCGCTGTGTGTGTGTGCATATGAAGTACTCGTGTTCATACACATATCAAGTACTCTGCAAGTGGTTCATATATGTCAAGTCTTGTGGGGCTTTATATATAAATACATATAAAGTATGCAAGTGCAAGCTAAACCAGAAGCACAAGGAGCTCTGAAGTCATTACGCAGGCGTAGATGCAAGTAGATGAAAGGATTGTGTTACACAAGCCGCTGGAAGACATGGCGGTCAATTCTCACTGAACCGACTTCATCATTGATGCGCCGCACGTCAACAGTGTCAAGGCAGCAAGAAACACTCCGAATGTCACGTGTCCCATGTTCATTTTCCAATGAACCAGTAAAGTATGTTGACCTCTAGAAGTCCCGCCATTAGGCCACGACCAGGCGCTTGTGATGATGCTACAGTCATAAAAGGACTGAATCAAGACCTCGTGACACTGGACATTTGAGCAAACGTGGGAACTACAAATACTGTCTAGAAGTCTATGAGTTAGTTTCTTGGAACATGTTTGTGTCAGTTAATTCCTCATTTACCTGTGTGTATAGAGTCAGGCAGAAGGTAGGGAGAAGCATCATTAGGTAATGACGGTCTGCCTCTGTCTCACTTTCACAATCTGTTCACTCGTCACTGGACAGCCATCATCCATCGCATGAGGACGTTTGTTTTCAGGTCAATGAACAAAAATGCGACAGCTCATCATTATGTCAGTTAAGTAGTTAACCCTCTCTTCCCTACTCATGCTCCCCACTTATTTTTCCGAATATTTATTTGTACGCTCTATTTTTTTAGGTGTGCTTACGCTAGCAGTAAAACGGGTATTAACTTGCTTTAGCTGGCGCTTCATATTGCCTTCTGAGTTATATTAATATTTTGATATTTCTGTCTATCGTTTTTTTTTTAATTAATTGGATTTTGCAGAGTAGCACAAAACAAAACAAAACAACAACAACAAAATTACAATGGGAGCAATGAACAGGAACACAGACGATCAGATAAGTAAGTTGCCTCGATCCCCACAGTAGGAGGTCTTTTCCGAAACTGATTGATCTCCATTCGAAATGAAAAAGGATATTAGGAATGCAATCAACTCTACTTGTTTTGTATTTTTTAAACGACAAATTGCCGTCAAAATACAGGCAAGCAGGTTTTGCGTGGAAGAAATGAAGTCATATCTGATTTATACGTCAATGTTTTAATAAAATTGAATGGTGTGCAGTTACACGTGCATATAAACTAGTGTAACAGATCAGCAGCCGTGACTGCTTTTAACATGTCACTGTGACACAGAGAGAGCATGCACGTGCCCCGGGGCAGATGACCTCTCCTGACCCCTTGTAGTTGTAATCGTAAATTATTTGCTGAGTATATAATAATATTCTTACACTTCGATTGTCAATATCCACATTTCATTCAGTAAGTAATATAGACTGCAAAGATTAGAACAAGTGCTCTAGGATGTACACCACTGCAAGAAAATGAAGTTGTTTACTCTTGAGTGGTCAGTAAATGAAAAATGATGGCAAAGGGTCAAATTTGTAGTACTCCGCTCCAGAGGAAAAAATCCCCAAAGTGAGGAATGTTACGTCAACTGAACGTTAAATGAGAGAAAAAAAAGGATAACAAGGGAAACAAATCCACTGACCAAGGCCGGGTACAACAGACCCCCCCCCCCCACTTCTCCCCCACCCTCGTCAGGCGTGGCTACAGGTTGTGATGTACATGACACAAGCTCTCTAAAACCTACAAACCTTGTCTGCTGTGTAGAGGGCCGGATGTCATTTGTGAAGTTCAAATGACATAAGGTGACCACAAAAGGAAGACGTTAAGAAAAAGGAGAGAAGAAGAGAAAACGGCGGATCGGGGAAGGATCTGCTGACGGTTCCTGCTTTTATTTGAGTGCTGGACGGTTGTTGTCGTCAGTCCAAAACCCCACCACTCGGTTACATCATTTTGGCGCTGCGAGCAGGATCCGTGTCAGCGGAGAAGTGCACAATGACTGCAGAGGGCAACAGCACAGCAGAGGCTGTACGAACATGTCATTTATTCCACCTTCAGAAGTTTGCCGGAGGCCGGAGGGCCAAGTGTCGAGGAGTTTGAAAGAGAGGTGGAGTTAGCTCTCGCCATCAGCCCGATGCCTCAGAATGCGGCGTGTGTTTATATTCTCAACGCGCTGGAGGGACCTGCCAGACGGCGAGTTCTGATGTTCTCTCATGACATGATAGACACGCCGGAAAAGATTTTGGATGTTTTGAGGGAAGCGTACTGCGAGCGGAGAGATGCTGTGGACATCATTGCCAGTTTTTATAACCGCCGACAGCAGAGTGAGGAGGCGGTCATCGAATACGCCGCGACCCTCCGGAATTTACAGGCGGAAGCAAACCGCCTGCTGAGCGACGCCATATCCAGTACACACCTGGCGACACGCTTTGTGAAAGGACTTAAACACAGCCAGGTCCGACGTGAAACATCCAGACAGCTGGCCGACCATGGACCTTCTTTTGCCGATCTCCTTAGAGAGAGAGTGTGTAATGACAGGGAGGATGAGAGAGATCGTCTGACTGCACGAGTCAGACAGCTGGAGATGGAGGCGGCTTCCCGGCTTCACAGGACACAACAAAGTGATTTACCCCAGCCCCACAAAACTCAGCGGTTTGCTGTTAGACAGGCATAAAACTCACATGTGTAGAAAACACGGTTGCGTGACACTATTCATTGACACTGTAGATAACACGTAGATGTGGTGTAAGCATTGATTAGTTTGTTTTGCTATTTTGTTTATTTCTTTCTCGTTTAGCCACGGCTGCGTCTACGAAATGTCATTGACAGGAATGACACACGAGACAGATTGACGGAATGCCTGCCCTTATAAACACATTCTGCCCATGTAGCAGTTATTTAAGGAGAATAATAATCAGTCGATCAGATTCAGTGGTTAGGTGGAGTACAGATATTTTAATTTAAGGCAAATCTTGATTACTCTGCAAATCCATACTCTCCTAATACCAGCTGCTGGTATGACCAGGCGTTGATTAAAACCTTGATGGCATACACATCTCGGTAGCAACAGATCTTCTTTAGAGGATTAAAGTATTGGCGGTCCCTCGTGGCAAGCATAATTAGGTGACTTATATATTAGCCCTAGTTTTGCTAGCTAAAGGTCAGCAGCCGTGGCCAGTGTTCTAGCCCGTGTATTAAAGGGTTGCAGCTGCTGACGGTTCCTGCTTTTGAGTGCTGGAAGGTTGTCGTCGTCAGTCCAAAACCCCACCACTCGGCTACAGCTGATACAGCCACTTCATTTGAGAGAGACGATGTTTTCCCACGTTCCTCTCCTGGTCCTCATCTGGTGCACAGGTACGTTGAGTAACGTCGGTCATTAACACACAGGTATGTTGAGTAACATTGGTCATTAACACACAGGTATGTCGAGTAACGTCCATCATTAACACACAGGTATGTCAAGTAACATCGATCGTTAACAGTCGCTTTGTCCACGACATCGGTCTGTGTGTCGACGTGTCCAGTAAACGGTGGGCTACAGGTCGTTCTTCAGTTAACTTTCGTGACGTATTTTTAGCTGCTAAAATATTAAACTGGTTTGACGGTTTCAAAATATTGTCGATGTTCATAAAGGCACAAGGGTATTTTTCCTATTGTTTTCGGTGAGAAGATAGATGATGAAAACCTAAAGGTCTTCACATTCGTCTTTTCCCTTTTCCTCCACTCTTTTCTTCCTTCGCCTGCTCCTCTCTTTTAAACCTGACTTCTGTAACAAATATTTTTCCCCTGACTTCTCTAACAGTTACTGTCCACGTGACTTCTGTAATACTTTCCACCAGACTTCTATAACATTGGATTTGGACCTGGCTTCTGTAATACTTTCCATCCTGACTTCTGTGATATTTATCAACAGACCTCTGTAACAATTACTTTCCACCTACTCATTTCCTTTTAAAAAGCTATCCAAACCAGTTCATTGTAATCATTCAAGCGTGTTCGTTGATACCAGTAATAATTTATTGTAAACATTATTTTCTGTCCAAGGATGCTGTAGTGCTGTTCAAAGCGTCACCTATCCAGAAATGTTGCCCCAGTTTCAGTACTATGATGTCGCGTCGCCTTTTACCAACAGCAAATTCCATCTCCCTCAGTCGCCGTCACGGCAAAAAATCCGTTTTCTGTTGTACACACCGGAGAATCCGACATCACCACAGCTGCTGGACCCTATGAATGTTACCTCCGTGAAAAACTCCAGCTTCAACTCCCAACGACCCACGAAATTCATTGTACACGGATACACTGACTCTGCCAGCAAAAAATGGGTTCAGGACATGGTGAAAGAGATGCTGGTGCAGGTATAAAACATTTTACTAGACTTTGGGGAGAAAGAAGACAGTCTCTACACATTCTATGTAACAAAATCTTCTTTCTTATCATTCCTCAATTGCATTCTAGACTAGTTACCTCGCCGGCGGGTGTATGAGCGGATTCTCACTGAGTTATTTCTGAAGACAAAACCCAAACCTCTGCCCATCGCCTGACCTGAAATGGTGGCCATGACAGACCCTTAGTTGCTGGCCTGGGGTGAGACCCAAACAACAAACCATCGCATGAAACGTGTCCCCTTCTGTACTTTTCACTCTTCCTCCTTTTCCAGGAAGTGTGAATGCCTTATCATCATTGACTTTGATACCATCCAGTCTTTGACTTCATAAATATAGACTTCTATGAGGCTGGTAGTGAGACTCAAATACCAACAAGACAATGCGGCTTGATTGATGATTTGACGGCATAATAAAAATGCCCCATGGGTATTTCAAAGTTAAAATTTAGTTATGTTGAATACCTCTCATCATATTTTAATAGATCTTATTATGTTGCTGGCACAAGGACTTGCTGTTTGTTGTTTCCCTTAACAGAATGTCAACATCATCGCCGTAGACTGGAAACAAGGCGCCCAGGGACCTAACTACTACCAGGCCACGGCCAACACTCGGGTTGTCGGCAACCACATCGCGACTCTCATCTTGTTGCTTGAGAACCTGGGTGTCCCCATGTCCGCCGTCCACGTGATTGGTCACTCGCTGGGCGCGCAGGTAGCGGGCTACGCTGGCCAGAGTCTGGACGGGAGGCTGGGAAGGATTACAGGTGCAAGGAAAAACAATTTTCATTTGACTTTCATTCACTTTCTGGTCAACAAGTAGCAGCAATTGTCAATGGCACTTCTGACTCGATCTCAAGGTGCACCTGCTCATCCTAAGCTGTTTTATCTCCACTTCTATTTATTTGTGTAAACCAACAGCTGTCGCAGTAACCTCGAGGATCAGTCAATATAAGTCATTAACGTTCATCGGGCACCTGAGTGCAGGACCAATAGATTGAGCCTGTTCTGTCGTCTTGAATGACAAGGGAGACAAAAATAGTCGTGTTGCCTCCCTTTACAGACCAACAACATGTAGGCGACTCGTTAGGACTTATTCACTCACTCACTCCCTTTCTGTCGCCGAGTGTCAAGACGCCGCTAGTGCCTCTCGTTTTACACTCTCTCCAACACACCAGCGGGTCGGACAATTGCGCGTTTTTTCTCTCAGAAAAAATAATTCGCCTGTACGAGTCTGCCCGTGTTTACTAAACAAAAACTCAAAAGAACAAATCCTAAATATAAAAAAATACAGTCACTAACACAATGGCTTTTCCTTTGACTAACACACTCAATCTTTTACTCACTCGCGAGGCATTGTCTTGGCAAAGGCTCTCTACTAACTCACTCCGTCTTCTCCCTTCTCTCCACTCTTCGTTCTTCCTCTTCTGTCTGCTCTCTAACGTCCTTCTCCTTCTATCTGCTCTCTAACATCCTCCTCCTTCTATCCGCTCTCTAACGTCCTCTCTTCTTCTATCCGCCTCTAACGTCCTCTTTCTCCTCGTCATCTTACTTTGACGTCACTATTTTTTTTTTTTACGTCACCTTACGTCATTTATCACGTTCCATTTAGAAAACGTTCATCATTCACACCCTGTCATCCACACACGTGCTCAGTCCTAGCACTGTCACTAGGTCCATGACACCGAGACTCACTCTTGGCCTCTTGCGAAGTTCTCCGCTGTTAGTCTCGGCGAGCCGTAACAAAGAATGTGAATAAACCGGAAGCTATGTCGTCTAATGCCTCGTTTTAGCAGTTAACTGGAAAAAAATGGGCTGCCAGCAGTCCAGGGATAGTTCGTGCTGTGACGCCTGTTCACAGCGCCGGTCCCCGGTACTCCGGTTTCCTCACTCTCCTATCACAGTGCGAAATCTCCTCTAGGTAGAAGCACTTCCAAGCAAAATAACCACCCAACCAAGTTAATTCGTTGAGGGTACCTTCCAAATTACGCAATTCATTATAATAGGGTACCCTCTCAAATCACGTTTACATTTGATCTGCGTAGATGTTCATCATTTGGAGCCACCCTTAACAACTTATAACATGTAAAGCACAAACCATTAAAAATAACGCTAGTGCCGATCCTGCTCTACGGATGCGATACGTGGACTCTGTTCGCCGAAATGGAAGGGAGAATCCAAGCAATTGAGAACAAGTGTGAGGACGCTGTAACGGATCTCATACAAAGAATATAGAACGAACAATTTTGTAAGAAACAAGATTGTCACACTCATAGGAGACCATGAACCTCTACTTTCAACAGTTAAGCGACGTAAGCTGGTCTTCTTTGGTCATGTGACCCGGCAAGACACCCTGTCGAAGACTGTCCTTCAAGGCACCTTGGAGGGTCTTACCCCTAGACGAAAGAAATTTTTACCGAGAACCCACTGCCGCCCTCTACCCGCACGCATCGACACTATAAGAGTGTGTGTATATATATATTTTTAATGAATTACACATATAGATATTACATTGATGAATGTTGCTTTCTGAATCACAGGTCTGGACCCTGCTGGCCCCAATTTCGAAATGTATGACAAGCTTGTGAAACTGGACAAGGATGACGCAGAGTTTGTTGACGCCATCCATACCAACGCCAAGCCCCTGAGGCAGGGGGGTAAGCAATGTATCTATGGATAGTCACGTGATAGTCACAGCCTTATGGTTTTTCTAGTCCAAAGGTAGACTCGGACTACCTCTGTGGTTTGCATGTTTCGTGTTTATGTCCGTTTCTATGCCATCATGTTCTGCGTCGTCGTGACTGGCCGTCATGCCCAGCTTCCTCGTCTCCCATAATGCAGCAGTAATTTTGTGACTGTTGCAGGTCTCGTAACTACGGAAATGTGCGGTGACGCCGATGTCTTCCCCAATGGAGGCGTTGACATGCCCGGATGTCCGGACGGCGGAAGCTCTCTCCTCAAAACAGTCAGTGGCCTGCTTACTGGACAGGTAAAAGGTAAGAGAAATCACCAGGACCTGAGAGTTTCATGAATCTACAGTAAAAGACGAGAAGTGGACCAGCTAACAGACGGCAAAAGTGAAAGACAGTGTTACAGCATTATGTGGAATGATGTTAGGAGTAGTGCTCATGGAGCAGATGGGTTTCAGTGCGCGTTTAAAGGACTCGATGTCATGTAGATGGCGGATATGGAAGTAAGAGAGTTCCACTCTTTTGCAGCACAGTAACTAAAAGTCATGTTGCCATTTGTTGTTGGTTGATATTGTTGGTTGTTGTTGGTGGTTGGTGGTGTTGGTTGGTTGTTGTTGGTTGTTCTACTGAAACGATTTTACAAACATCCGTAGAAAACATTCACTAAACCATTTTTCCGCTAATCTTCGCCAAATTCATGAAAAATACCAGAGAACATTTTTTTCTTTGTGGTTAGAAAACGTCTGAGACATTGATTGGACAACACACACACACATACGTCGTCACACTTCGGTTATATGGCTCCAAGGACTGCTACGGAGTGGGTCCCTTTACCCTACCACCACTAGTCAAATTTGAAACGAACTAGCTTTGTCTTTCTAGCGTACTGCGACACATTTTATCCATTTTCTTCCAGAAAAACTAAT
>SRHC01002804.1:25044-37236 GCA_004794325.1 Pomacea maculata | reverse complement strand
TGGTCAAGATGGAAAGAGTGAAAGAGGAGTTCACTCACGCGAGCTTGCATTGCTGACAGGACAGAAGAGCGAACCTGACGAGTGTCAGAAGGAAAGAAGTTTAAAATCAACATTTGTAAACAGTCTATTTTCTCTTTATGTATTATTTTTATTTCCACATTCTGAACTATTTTAATATGTGTGGCCGAACCAACGAATTAGTCTTACGTACAAACAAAATTGTGACAACTATATAGGAGATGATGGTGCGAAAGCGAAAGGAATAGTATTTATAGAGAATTACTACAGATACATTTATTAGGAATTACTTAGGGGAGAACAGAAGTACTTAGACATGTGAGAACAAGGAGCGTCTGCGAGGTGCATTCCAGTCGTCTGTTAAAATGTCCTGTGGGGGACTGAGGAGCATCACAACTACAATGGTTCTTCCCTGTCAGTAAATTCCGTTGTTGAGATTTTAAACTACCGGAGCTACTAACAGGGATTCTCAACGATTCTTGTTGAATCTCAAGTAGTTTGAATACCTTCTGAGGTACGAGTCAGTGGCGGAAGAATTCTTCGCGTAACCACAGCATAAGGGGAGGTAACCCTTGCTTGATGAGGCAACCCTCCCAGTATTGAGCAAAAGATACTGTAAGTCACTTCCCCGTATCTGATTTCTGTGACCAATTATCCTAATACTTTCACGGTTTGGGGAGAAATTAAAATAATTTGTTGTGAACAGTGATCCACAGGGCCTAGAACTTGAGACTGGAGAAGAATGAGTAAGAAAATATTACTGGGACATTAGTGTTTAAAAATCATTTATTCATTTTCAGGGCAGATATGTCACTATTTTGTAAATTGTTATGTTGAAAAAAAGTGCAAGCGAAAAAAAGAACAAAGAAATGAAGAAGATTCAGAAAAAATTAGAAGAAAGAAAGAAAAGAGACTCTAGGCTAGTAGTGTTAATCCACTTGGACACTTTCAATACAATAAAGTGAAGCCCACAGACTTGTTTGTTGTCTGCTGACTGAGACAACAGTGTAAAGTCAGTGAGACTTGTCGCAGCGTTCTGTGCTCTGATAGTGTTATCATTGCATGTTTATATAGAGTAAGAAATCTTTTCAGTTACATCGAAATACATGTCGGTTAAGCACACTTCAAAGTTTAGTCGAATAAAAACAATTCTGCAAAAAATACCACTTTTATTTTTTTCTGTAGACAATTGCGTATCGAGCGTGTAACTCACAGACAGGTTAAACCTGTTATCCCACGGACACATATATTTCTGCTGGACTGGGTGCAGACACATTTGTCATGTTAACTTTTACAACAAGACCAAATCACATTCACTTACCGTTTAACTGTCAGCATCAAGAAAAAGAGCAGACGATTCAAACTCTCGTGTTGACAAAGGTACAGAAACTCAAGCTTTATGATCTGTTGTGTTTTCGATTTGTTGGCTCTAAGTGGTGGAAAGTGGAGGTCAAGAAATTTCGCCAATAAATAAATAAGTAAAAATTAAAGTAAACAACAAATATATTTCATGTCTTTTTCTGTCTTTAAGATCTTTATTGCGGTTCCGGATAATAAACTGCTAAATGGTTTGCCGAGACCTGACAGACGCATCTTCGTGAGAGGCTAAGTGTTTTGTAATAAGTATAAATATTGAATTTTGATTTTAATTAGAAGTAACTTTTAAACTAACTTCTCTTGCACGCAATATCAAATTATTAGATATAAGAGGAATCCAAATTTTTGTTAAAAATATCCATATCACTAAATTGTGTGCGTGGGTGTGTCTGCGCGCGCGTGTGTGTGTTAAAGAAGACGAGCGACAAACCAAACTCAATTTGTAGGTTTAAACAACACAAAAGTCTTTAAAACCTTTTCGAGATACAAGAATTCCGTCTCGATTTCCTTCTTCCATTCAGGTGAAAACGACTTCCTGCCTCTTGTGTTTGAACACAGAAGTCTTTACTGGTATCGAAATAGTAATTAATTAAGCCAGGGTGTGGTAGCGACTGGAACATTCACAAACCAGTAAAAGGTCCACCTGAGTCACTCCATCCTGTGGCACTGAGCAGCTGTCTGTTGTTCAGTGCAGGGTTCAGACATCTTCTCTTCCTGAGGTCGTCAACGTTTGCAGGACAGAATAAAATATTATCCAACTGTCACAAAGTCCAGTGTTGAGTGTGAAGGACAGTGCAACCTGTCCACGACAACATGTTGGAGTCAAACTATTCAGTGTGAGGCTTTCGTGAAGTGTTAAGAAGTAGCTTCGGCAATTCTCCATAAAGCACGGGGTTGGTATCAAAATTTTATATCTCGATATAAAACCACAGTGTTACCTGTAGAAGTTTGCATCTAAGTCTAGTTTGTAGTTATCAGTTTCATTCTTTACCATTTATGTCTAGGTGAGAAAGACATGTCACAAAGCAAACTTCTATTTTAACAATATTTTTCCCGTTGCTGACAGAAACTAACTGTCAGCTACAAACTACAACAACATGTATTACAGTACGAGAGAAAAATATGTAAAGTACTCGAAATCCGTGTAAAACTCATAATCTTATTCTGGAGTAATAATAAGAGGAAGATCCTGCTGCTGATGAAAATGAAGATAAAGATAAGATGGATAAAGGTACTGCTTGGTTTGATTCCGGATCCAGGGCGCAAGCTCGGTGAGCTTTAGAAGAAAAGTAAATGTAATCATTGATTTGTCTTCCTTAGAGGTCTTTACATGTCAACAATACGAAAAATATATTTGTCTCCCTTAGAGAATTGTCTTCCTGTGAGAATCTGTTATCGTTCCTATAGACAGCCATCTCTCAGTCCTGCGACTACACCTTACCTCCTCTTATTCTTTCTCAGCAGCAAAGTATCATCTTTATTTAAGGTGGTAGGGCAACGTGTAGCTATATACATAAAAAATATAATAATAGTAAATACTTAGTGTACCTGAGTAAACTGTGTGTTTGTATAGAAACGAATTCGCAGGTGGTTTGATAAGTTATTCGTGCGCACACAACACATTGTGTGTGTGTGTGTTTAGTGTGTGTGTGTGTGTGTGTGTGTGTGTTACGCAATGAGTAGTATGGAAAAAGAAACAAAGAAAGAGTTAAACCCGTGCAGACTTTCGATATTTGTTATTTTTAAAACAAATTTAAACTGGACTTTTCTTTTTGTTGTCAGAGGGAAAAACTTAAATTAAATCTAAAGAAAACAGAATATACACATACAAATAAAATCATTCCGCTTACTACCGGACACGAAAGCAATCAGGCTGTTAGAATCTTAATAAAGTGTTTCTTTTTTATTGTTACGCTTGTGCGTATCCCAGAAAGTAATCTCGTAATCTATTAATTTAAAGAGACTAAAAAAGAGTCAACTGGGGAAAAAAACTCAAAACAAAATTCACTTAAGCAATCAGAAAAAAAAAAAAGAAAGAAAAGAAAAAATTCGTATCGAATTCTACATTTCCGGTAGATAACGATGGTAGTCTGGAGCGGCCCTGTAACTGAAAAGCTTTCAATTGCTGTCACAAACAATGGAGCTCGGGTGTGTCAGAATGTGGAAAATAGAGAAACAGGAGGAAAATGTTTTTTGAAGAAAAAAATCCGTGTGCGAAACACGCCTTGTATTGTGGTCGAGTGATATTTAAGTAGTGCTAGTATTTCTGAGAAAGTTTCTGTTCGTCTGCCTGTTAACCTGTTGATTGGCGGTCTGTGGACAGCAAACACACTTTCATAAGAGGAAAATTTTCATTAAGTTTGACTAAGGTTAAAGAGCATGAGGCCAAAGATCGAATGCACTGATTGTGTTTAGAAATTCGTTAGTAAGGTGACAATAGTTTAAATGCTCGCGAGGCTTACTTTTGCCTCTTAAATAAAACCAGGGTTACTACTCTGATAGTCTGAGAGTTGAGATGGTATTATTCCTTGTGTTACGACTACATCCTGCAATAGGAGGTTCAGCTTTTGGAGCATCCTCCGCATCCTTACAAAAGTGATCTACGGAGGAGGCGATGTGTGATCCACCGACAGGTGTCGTAAATGTTCTAGGAAGTAGCACTTGACCACTGTCTCGTAGGATCTACTAAAAGTATTCTTGAAAAAGACAAGCTAACAAACACACGCATGAACTCACATATCTGCTGCGTGTTGAATTTTTCATGTCCTTTTTGTGCCTGCTGAAGAAACAGTTCTTCGAGTGCGTGGTGTTGAGCGCTTGGTTACAACTACTCAACGTTAGCTCTACGTCGACGTAATCTACAAAGCACTACGTCCCCGTAAGAGACGTACCGCTACATCAATTTTACAACGTAAGCGACAAAGCAATATGGCGACTAGGTATCCACGTTTTCTTCCATAATACTGACGAACAATTCTAACTGAAGGAAGGTAGCCTTGGAATTTTTTTAATGAAGGGGGATAAAACTCACGTGACCAGTCTTGTCGCGCATGCACACAGGGCGAATATACTGATGATTTGGTCCCTTCCGGTGAAAAATAAGTTCTCATCCATTTATTAATTTGAGAATCGATGGAGGGCACGGTTAGTCTGTATACCATACAAGAACAAACAGGAAGTACTGAAAGTTTAAATGTTACTACGGTTTTTAATGCAACAGTGTATGACATGCTATGGACATTTCAGTTCTTATATGCTTATGTGGGATTCGAACATGTTATGTTACCATGCTTATTCACCTTGGGAATGTTTGGAAACATAATGATTATTATCATATCATGTAAAAAACACAACATTACATCACAAATATATTTGTTTTTTCTAACTTTGGCCGTGTGTGATTCTGTGCACCTCATCGTGTCATTATTCTATGCCAGTTTTATTGTTGGCAGACTTATAGTTGACATGACAAGGTTTGATTGTAAACTAACTGCGTATCTCGCTAACGTCGTAAACCTGTTTTCCACATGGACCATGGTGTTTATGACAGGTCACAGAGCTATCGTCATTCTGTGGCCACATCGAGCAAAAGTTATTTTAACATATCGAAGGGTTGCAAATACTCTGATTGGACTTGCAGCGTTTTCGTTTGCTTTTCATGCACATAAAGCTTATGGCTTCGACATGTTTTATCTATCAGAAGGTACATTTTGGTGTAGAGAAAATATAGACAGCGACTATGGAACATTTCTATTATATGTTTGGTATCCTTTAGAACTTGTCGTAGTTTTCTTCCTCCCCTTTGCTCTCATCCTCATCAGCGATGTTATTCTCGTGAAGACAGTCATCGTGTCCATACAAGAGGCGAGACGCCGTGTGGCCTACAACAACAACAAGACGATGGACAAGCGTGAGAAACAAGTGTCTTCCATGTTCATCTTGATGATGGTGACCTCAGCCATGTTCTTTTTCCTTATGTTACCCATCCGAACCTTCTATTTCTTTAATGGAATGTTTAGAGACCGCATAATCACTGATCCATCTTTCGAATTTGTGAGAGATCTGATATGGTGTTTCTTCAATGACTTGTGTTATGTTAGTTCGTCTATAAATTTTTATATTTACTTTTTGTCTGGCACTGCTTTCCGAAGAGAAGTTAAGCAAATACTTGTCTTTCGTTGGACTTTATTACTACGTTGATACTATTCGTCTTATGATTTGTACTGGATGTAAGTAATTTGTAGGTTTTTGCTGACATGAAAGTTCTTCATGTTGCTAGAAATGTACGTAACAATGATAAGAAGATAAAACCTTAAAATGAATTGAATAATATTCTCGAATGTTTAGTGTAAATATTTATAACGAAAACCTTAGGAGGTAAGTAGTATAGTACAATAAACGTTAGCAATATTATAATATTAAGGAATAAATTACAACATAAATCGCACAAAGTGTAGAAAAGTCACTTTACTCGTAATAATGAGTCGACTCATTATAATTACGAGTACACACTTTACAGGAGTTTACACACGACTGTCCTCTTTGTCTAATGGGAGGCATTCACAGAGTCTCATTTCATGTGTATCGTGAAAACTGCTGAACTGTGTTAGGCAGCGGCTTACGGAATGCTAATCACTATGACAATGAAGATGAAGAAGAAGATGATGATGATGATGATGATGATGATGATGACGACGACGACGACGACGATGACGACGACGATGATGATGAGGAGGAAGTCTGTATAGGACCTTATTTATCTTTGCATATGTTAAGCCATTTGCTATCTGGATTGATTTCGATGTTCTTTGCCACTTTTCTTCTCTTTTTTTAACCAAATTATTTTTCTGGCAACATCAGTGGCATCTCGCTATCACTTTTATTTTACATGTGTGTACCAACAGCGTCCACTTGGGGCTTATTCCATTTCTTCAGAAAGCTTAGATGTTGAATCCTCCTCCTCTTCCTCCTCCTCCTCCTCCTCATCATCATCATCATCATCACTACAGAGGTGTGGTAATAAAGACACCACTCCATGTTAACTACTCTTTCAACTACCCCCGACGATCCACTTCGACATTTCCATGTAGGTAAATCTTAAAGACCAATTAACGTATTTATTAAGTTAGCTCCGAACACTAAATAAGCAGCACCAAGCCATTTAGTACATACTATGTAGATTATTAGTGTACACCGAAAGTCAGCGAATTACGGGGCTATCTAGCCATCACATACATCCATTCCTACCACTATCTATACTATACTATATCTATACATTTATTAGCCATTCATCTGCACCACACTGTTCCACTGTTGGCATTCAAGACAAACTTTTGTTGGTTCCAGAGCTACCTCCGCCCCCAATCTCAGACTGTCGTCATTGGTTTCTGTTCCTCCCTGTCTTTCACCGTCCTAAAGGATCTTTCAAAGGGTTGGTTGTGTCTTCTACATTTTATTGGTGATCGGTCGTAATGGCCTCTACAACAAGTAAGTTTAACTGATAGCATTCTCACCTCCTTGGGTCTTCTACACTCACAACTGAATGTCGGAAACAAAAGCTGAACCCTGACAAAACCGAAGCATTGATTATTGCCAACAAACATCGCCGTTTACTGTGTCTTTCTCTAGTCTCAGATTGTCTGAGAGGGCGATTACTTCTTCGTTCGACGATGAAAGGTTTGGTGTCCGGACTCCACCCTTGTAGTCCCGCATGTCTTCTTTGATGAAAACTTACATTTTATGTTTAAACTGTCTTCTATCTTTTTCTGATTTCTGAATTACCGCAACTCTTTAAATCTCTGTCTTTACCTGCCCTGATGTTATTTTAGCGTTGTTATACACCTAGTGAGTTCGTCTTCTCTGCATGAGGGACGTGCTTGGTGCCCGTATGTCCTCTACCCTTTACGACAGACTTTGAGGCATCTCATGCCCATCATACGGCAGAGCAATATAACAACTTTCTTGTGGCCATCTGAAATAATAAGAAATTATTATCAGCTGCAATAGCGTAGAACGCCAGGATCTTTACTTGATGTTTGAATTGCCTTCCTCTTTAACGGCACGAGCCTTAATAAACTCTAAGGTCTCATAGTTGATAGATGAACTGTTACAGATTGTTAAGATGTTTGTACGCTACAGATGAATAAAATAATTTAGTCAATAGGACAACGCTGCCGCAGGCGCCGATGATGATGATGATGATGACCACGACGACGCAGAAGATGGTGCATGTTTACTTACAGTGTAAAGATTGAACACTACTAGTTATGAAGATTCGTCGCAAACTGCTTATAAACAGTTAGTTATTATCTTATTGTTCAAGGGCTGAAGTGCTACAGCCACGCGATGAGAGAATCAAAGTGAATCTCATGCAAAGACCACACAACGAACGATTTCATACGCTCTGGGGGGTCTCTAGGAAGTACTGTTCGTTACAATCAAATGACAAAACCTGGCATGGGTCAGAAAAGTCGCAAGACATGACATCCTCCAAAAGGCCTTCATCCAGAGATACATGGAGGGCGTCGCCAAAGTAAACAGAAACAAAGGGATTGCTGACAAACCAGCTTCGTGTCCAGTTGGTGCCAGTTAAGGAAGTGATGACAATAAGGATGATGACGACGACGATGATAATGATGATGGGGATTATGAAGAGGAGAACGAACGAACGAAAAAAAGAACGAACGAACGAAGCGCTAGCGAACGAACGAACGAACGAACGAACGAACGAACGAACGAACGAACGAACGAACGAACGAACGAACGAACGAACGAACATTATGAGTAATTAAGCTATCGGCCCATATCAAGAAGGTAAAATAACATGACTTTCTTACATTGGCAATGCATCAAATAAAATGTATTTTTTTGAGTGTGTTATACATATTCAAAATTACACCAATAAAAACTAGTGTATCACATCCTTATTGCCCCAATCTGATTCTTTGTAGAGTTAAATGGCTAAGCGACTTGCTATCCTTGGATTATTATCAGCCGTCAGTTCAGAAAATCTAAAGTGAGATTGAAATTCATTTAACTTGGACAAATACAAAGTGAAGTACAGTCTCAAATCAGTAACAAAAAAAGATACTGCAAAGATAAATGTTGTTTAAAGTACTTAAATTTATGACAACTTCGTTATAGCTACTCTAAATTGGACTATGGTGCCTCTAAGTCCTGTCTGAGGTCAGAAGGATGTAGACTAAGTAAAATAGCTTTAAAAGAAGAATAGACAGAGCGACCTGAGCTACTGACATGTTTATCCTGCCAGTCCTGTTGATGACAGTCTATGAGACTCCCTTTGAACTCCCTTAAAAACAGTTTTACATTCTCAACGCCTTGATTTTACCAATCAGTACCAAAAACCAAATTTGTAGAGTGTGTCAGGAATGCAGTTTAGGCGCGTACGTGAGTGTGTATAGTCAAGATGGAAAGAGTGAAAGTCGAAGCGAGGACTAGTCAAGAGGAGTTCACTCGCGCGAGCTTGCTTGCTGACAGGACAGAAGAGCGAAGCTGACGAGTGTCAGAAGGAAAGAAGTTTAAAGGCAACATTCGTAAACCGTCTATTTTCTATTTATGTATTAATTTTATTTCCACATTCTGAACTATTTTAATTTGTGGCCGAACCAACGAATTAGTCTTACGTAGCAAACGAAATTGTGACAACTCTATGGGAGATGGTGGAGCGAAAGCGGAAGGAACAGTATTTGTAGAGAACTACTATAGATACATTTATTAGGAATTACTTAGGGGAGAACATAAGTACTTAGACATGTGAGTACAAGGAGCGTCTGCGAGGTGGATTCCAGTCGTCTGTTAAAATGTCCTGTGGGTGACTGAGCAGCATCACAACTACAATGGTTCTTCCCTGTCAGTAAATTCCGCTGCTGAGATTTAAAACTACCGGAGCTACTAACAGGGAACCTCGACGATTCTTGTAGAACCTCAAGTAGTTTGAATACTTCGCCGTAACCACAGCATAAGGGGAAGTAACCCTTGCTTGATGAGGCAACCTTCCCAGTATTGAACAACAGATGCTGGAAGTCACTTGTCCGTATCTCATACGATAACCTACGGACCGAGTTCCAGTGACCGATTATCCTATGACTTTCTCCATTTTGGAAGAAATTAAGATATTTTTTTGTGAACAGTGGTCCACAGGGCCTAGAACTTGAGACTAGAGAAATATGAGTAAGAAAATATTACTCGGAATATTAGTGTTTAAAAGTAATTTATTCATTTTCAGGGCTGATATGTCACCATCTTGTAAATTTTTATGTAGAAAAAAAATGCAAGCGAAAAGAAATTAAAGGAAGGTACCAGCCTGTGAAATAAAAGGTCGCACACCTGCTGACGGTTCCTGCTTTTGTCTGAGTGCTGGACGCTTGTTGTCGTCACCATACATCCCTCACCACTCGTGACCCACGCAATATCAAATTATTAGATATAGGAAGAATCCAAATTTTTGTTAAAAAACCAGTTTCATTAAATTGTGTGTGTGTGTGCGAGCGCGCGTGTGTGTGCGTGTTAAAGAAGACGAGCGATAAGCCAAACTCAAGCGAAAGAAACAATTTGTAGGTTTAAACTTCACAAAAGTCTTTAAAACCTTTTTGAGATACAAGAAATCCGTCTCAATTTCCTTCTTCCATTCAGGTGAAAACGACTTCCTGCCTCAAGTGCAAGAAACTATTTGTAGGTTTAAACAACACAAAAGTCTTCCATTCAGGTGAAAACGACTTCCTGCCTCTTGTGTTTGAACACAGAAGTCTCTACTGGTATCGAAATAGTAATTAATTAAGCCAGGGTGTGGTAGCGACTGCAACATTCAAAACCCAGTCGAACGTCTCCTTTCTGTTAAGAAACTCCTGAGTCACTCCATCCTGTGGCATTGAGCAGCTGTCTGTTGTACAGTGCAGAGTTCAGACATCTTCTCTTCCTGAGGTCGTCGACGTTTAGAGGACAGAATAAAATGTTATCCAACTGACACAAAGTCCGATGTTGAGTGTGTAGACACAGGCGTGAAGGACAGTGTAACATGTCCACGACAACAACATGTTGGAGTCAAACTATTCAGTGTGAGGTGTTCGTGAAGTGTGAAGAAGAAGCTTCGGCAAAACTCCATAAAGCACAGGTTTGGTATCGAAATTTTATCTCTCTATATAAAACCACAGGGTTACCTGCAGAAGTTTGCATCTAAGTCTACTTTGTAGTTATCAGTTTCATTCTTTACCATTTATGTCTTGGTGAGAAAGACGTGTCACAATGCAAACTTTTATTTTTAAAATATTTTTCCCGTTGATGACCGCAACTAACTGTCAGCTACAAACTATAACAACATGTATTACAGAAGTACGAGAGAAAAATATGTAAAGTACTCGAAATCCGTGTAAAATTCATAATCTTATTCTTGAGTAATAATAAGATGCTGCTGCTGCTGCTGCTGCTGATAATGATAAGATGGATAAAGCTACTGCTTGGTTTGATTCCGGATCCAGGGCGCATGCTCGGTGAGCTTTAGAGGAAAAGTAAATGTAATCATTGATTTGTCTTCCTTAGAGAATTGTCTTCCTGTGAGAATCTGTTATCGTTCCTATAGACAGCCATCACTCAGTCCTGCGACTACACCTTACCTCCTCTTATTCTTGCTAAGCAGCAAAGTATCATCTTTATTTCAGGTGGTAGGGCAACGTGTAGCTATATACATTAAAAATATAATAATAGTAAATACTTAGCGTACCTCAGTAAACTGTGCGTTTGTATAGAAACGAATTCGCAGGTGGTGTGATAAGTTATTCGTGCGCACACAACTCGTGTGTGTGTGTGTGTGTGTTTAGTGTGTGTGTGTGTGTGTGTTTTGCAATGAGTAGTATGGAAAAAGAAACAAAGAAAGACTTAAGGCCAGACACCGGTCGAAAAATTGTCAAAAATTTTTCATTTTGGCCATTTTCAGATTACTTCATAATGTCAAAGTTCATATTTTGTTCTATTCACTCGCCAAGTGGTTTTTCATAGAATAATCTAGAAATATGTCTATTTTGTCAATGAAAACATCTACTTCTATCCTATTTACTTTTCCCGAGCGCAGAATTAGCGAGAATAGAGAATGTTTGAGACATAGCAACACACCTCGCCACGTGGGCAAATGTGTCACATCGTATATCGGTCGAAAGGTCATGACATGAATTTTCAAACAAAGGCTGAGTCAAAACCCTTAGAAGGCCCCAAGCTATGATACAAGCTCTTTTCTAGACGACACAAAGGGTCGGAAACTTCCTTATATGGACGCATGCGTAACATACTTTGCATATAGCCAATCAGAATTCACTAATGCCGACCTAGACGGGGTCATAGGGCACACGAACACGCTTCGGCTGTGCTCGGGTATCCCACAAGGCAACTGTCATGGCCTCCGGATGTATAAACAAATGGCGGTTCAACTCAAAGCTTGTTCTGGGATATTTTCTTTTCTAAGACATTAACGTTAATATTAAATGTTTATTGTGACTGTCAGACGCTCATTTCTTCTCACAATACCACGTGCGAAAAAATAAAAACCACGTGGGCATTCTTAGACCGTCGTAGCAGCTAAAAAAAGTAACTTAGTGAACCGAATTCGGCTGTCGAAAACACCATCAGTCATGTGGTAAGCGAGCTGAAAATAAAGCGAAGTTTTCATTTCTGCCGTAAATCTCGGTAGTAATCAGGACTAGATGCGAACATTTACACATTTGAGTGAACTTGCAATGCTAGTTATTTATGTACTTTGTCAGGAATGTAGGGAAACAGAGCTTACATCAT
>SRHC01002804.1:0-23683 GCA_004794325.1 Pomacea maculata | reverse complement strand
TAGTTTGGTAGTTATACCGTTTTACATCAAAATTTCTTAAAATTTAACACACTTTTTTTAAAAAAAAATTATAAAAAAAAAACTAAGAGGAATTCGCAAATTCTTTATCATAGAAATGTAGATCTGTCTTTTAGGTAACTATTTCAAAAAGAATTTTGAGTCTACTCACAAAATTGAAGAAGGAGTTAGCTTTTAAAATTGTTTGTTTTGGCGCCATTTTGGATTGTTTCCATGGCAACCGATAGCGCGACGAGTGCAGTAAAACCATTTTTTGAAACTTCATTCAAGGGCTAAATAGCTGATACAAAAAAATCGGCGCTATCCCGTGAAACAAAAAAAATTTTTTTTCGACCGGTGTCTAACCTTAAACCAGATTAACTCTTGCTGCTGTGTACCTAGCTTCAAGGCTGCATAGCTGTTTAAAAATGTCCAGATTACTTTTTATGAAGGAAATGTTAATGAGATCACTTGCTCTGTGAATATTGATCGTCAGTTTCTTGTTGGCAAGCAGTCATCAATTTGTTTTTCAGCCCAGCCCATTTTCGGAAAATACTGTGCAATTTTAACATGTTCTGTCAGCTCACTTTTAATCTAAATACAGGGTTAACATGTCAACAGCATAAAAAGGAAATATTGTGAAAATTGTTGAATAGGGGGGATTTTACATAGTAAGGTCATCATTTATTAATAATCTTGTAGATGTAGTCACTAGTACTTGTAAATTATCTGTAGATGACACTAGGATATACAAAAATTTGCAGAACAACCTCAGCATCCCAGAATATTTGTTGGCTGCAACAGTTATCACATAACAGGTACATCCAAGGGTGTGCAGGTTACTATTTACCATTTACCAGAACAGTTTCTAACAAGACATAGGGGTAACTTTTGATGGCTAAGTGGTTAGAGTGTGGGCATCTGAACTCAGTGGCACACAGGTTCAATACCAGTATAGCACAACCCAGTTCCCCCTGGTCAGCCCAGCTGGCGGTAATGGGTACCTGATTCCAAAGAGAGTTGGGGAAGGTAAGGCAGCAAGGGAGAGAAGATGGACCCAGCCCTCATGTAAAGGTCTCTTAACACCTCACTCCCTAACGACGACCTTTACCCCATAAAGAATGACTTGCAGCTTCCCTAAAGACTCATCAGAGGGGATGACAAAGTTAAAATTCACCAGCTCAGTAGTGTTGATATGAATTCTTCGAGTTTAACCAGATATTTAGAACAAGAAACACTCAACAAAATTTATGTACTGTAGAGTCATACTAATATTCACAGAAACGTATTTTTGTCACAGGGTAGCATGTCTCTGGAACTGCCTTCCAGAATATGTAAAGATTGCACCTAGTATTAACACATTTTAAAACCTCTTACATGAGTGCAAAATTTTAATGACTTACTGGTATGACTACCATGCATAAAATGTATTGAGACTCAAACCTGATAATAACAGCAGTACACAGAATGAAGAGATGGTACATAAGCTTCTGGCATAACTGATTGTCAGTATCCTGCTATTACCAGATTTCATTAAATTTCAGTGCAGGTTATAAACAATCATCTGCTTTTCTGTCTGTTGTAGTGAGGTCAAAGTTGAAGAATTCAAAGTAAGTTTAAAATTGAGCATATGATAGTTAAACACCAACATAGTTCATAAGAATACAAACACACATCAACAGATCAATGTATAACACTTTTGTGTTTTATGTTTTTAAGCATAAGCTTGTACAGATCCTCCATATTTATGTTATCAATGGAGGTAAACAACACGATAATACATAAAAAAGATAAATTTGTTCCTAGAGATTAGTCTGCAATTTAACACTTTTTTAAAACTGTGATATATATACTTTCTTAGTCATCACATCATTTGTCATTAGTGAAGAACAAGATTTGCTTAAGTACATTTAAAAGTGTGTAGTATGTTCAGTGTATTTTTCCCTGTGTGGTGTATACATGAAAGTGAACTTGTAAAGATATATTTTAGCAATCTTATCACTTTTTTAAAATACCAAAACTTTTTTTATCAGGCATGTGAGAGAGAGGCAGTTGTATTTGACAGTAACGAAGAAAGAAATTCAAAGACAATACCACAAGGTAAAAAATAAAGAAAAAAAAAAGAAGTTTAGCTTGTTTATCAACTGTAGGTAAAAATGTTTAACTTGTTAAATGCTTGAAGTGTTGTTGGCAGAACACTCTTTATCACATTTTTTGTATGTATTCTTGAACGGATGGAGGGGGAAGAAAGAAGACATAAAGTAAGCAGTGTGGGTTGTTACAAGCTACAGAAATGTTAACCAAAAAGTGTGATACAACATTGATACATTAAAGAAACTACTGTTTATGGCGGTTCCCTTTGAATTGTATTCATTTTAGTCGCTTTCAAGCTTAATTCACTATAGGATTTATGGATTCTCTTAACTAAAAGCGAATGAACTATGTGATATTAGGCTTGAAATAATTGGTTATTAGTATTTTAAAAATTTATACTTTTATTTGTTATTCTCATTTAAATTAACATCTGATTGAAGATAAATGTTTTAAACTGACAGATGTTGGAGATGACTTCTTTGAAATAACAGAAGCAGATTTAAAAAGCCTTATGAGAGATTTGCAAAAACAAGTGTAAGGATTTTTTGGCTTTTTATGTTGTATAATTAGTTGGCTTTATTAATTCTTAAGGTTAAGATGTTAAATCATTCAACTGCTAAATGTTTCTAGTTTCATACAAAGCATAGATTATATCATGAGAATATGCAGTTTCATAGTTATACATGTCAGAGAAAGTGTGTGGTTAAATGAGTAGGTTTATTTAATTTTCATAATGTAAGCTACTTTTTATCTTTTACATTATTGGATTAGATAGTAAAGCATGCTATTCTTTAGTGGTTCAAAAAGCAGAGTTACTTATTTGTCAGTTTAACTTCATAAAATCTGCATGCTTTGTGAAGTTTGAAATTGGAGAGAGAGTTTGGAACGTTTTGTAAATAAATACACAGGTTGATTGTTTTAGAATGTATTTCATAGATTTTATTTGTAAAATAAATGGAAAAGTTTACCATGAACATGCTATAATAAGTTATTTGTATGTGTTTGAATGTGATCAGAGAGTTTAAATTCAAGAAAACTTATAAATGTTTTTAAAATTGAAAATTTAGACACAAATTTTTTGTAACAGTTCCTCTTTGACAGACCGTCCCCTTATGACAGAATCAATGCGGCAAACAGAAATGGAGCAAAGATATCAACATTACCACTCTGTTGTCTTACGAGTCCAGTTTTCTGATGGCCTTGTCCTTCAGGGATGCTTTCGACCACGAGAAACAGGTCTGGTTATAAATACAAGTTTTATAAAGTAACTCTTGTATTATAGTTCTTCTCTCCTTCTCAATATTTTTTTTTTATAATCAACAAATGGATTTGAAGTAGCTTATGGTTTGGGTGGCAATATCTGTTAATGACATAACTACCATTTTGATATTCTTGTTCTAGATGCAGAAAGAAATCATCTTTTGTTTGGTCACTGTCTTTTATTTTACATTTCAGTTTTTGCTTTATACAAGTTTGTCAAAGAAAACCTGGAAGACCCGAACCAGGAGTTTTACCTATGTATGTATTGAAAATTGTGTGTATTTTTTCACTGAAAATGAATAGGCACTAATATTTTACATTTTGCTTATTCTGTATGCAGATTACAAAAATGGCTGATGTGAATTTTTCAGCAGTAACGGATTGAGAACTCACTGTGTGATTTATTCTTATTTACAATTGTCATACATTGGCAAATTTTCTTTTTGTTTGACAGAGATTTACTTCTTAGCAGTATCTAGCAATTGTTCCGGTAGAAAGTTAAATGTTGAAAAAATTTATTGTGTAATTATGGCAGCAAACATTGGCCTAAAGCATTCAGTGTTAATCATTGTTTTAGAATCACTGTTCATAATTTTAAAAAGCACAGTAGAATACAAAAAGAAACTTAAAATATTGCAATAAATAACAAGCAGGATAAACATGTAACATGAAAATGTTTTATTATTATTATTATATTAGTTTCAATGTTACTTTACATATTTTTGTTTTTCTTTAGATACATCCCCTCCAAAACGCATTCTGTCTGATATGGCACTATCATTAGTGGAAGTGAGTGCAAAGCCTTTTTTTGAAAAAAAAAAAGATATTCACTTTAATAGTTAAAGAGGATAATGATATCATCATCATTCTAGTGTAACAAAGTGAATGTGATTACTGGTTAAGTCTCCTAAAAAGGGATCTTGTTAATTTGGATTACCTTTCTGACTTCTAATTATAACTGTAGATACATATAGCCGAGTGGTGGGGCTGTGAAAACAAACAACAAACAGCCTACCAGCCTTCTACATATATTTTTTTGTCTTCTCGTTAGGCTGACCTAGCCCCTGCAACAGTGGTTTATTTTGGATCCAGTCAGTCACAAGGTAAAATTTGGGAATGATTTAGCATCTGATGCCTTATTTCAGTTAACTTAGACTCTCTTCACTTATGTCTGGTTTAGAAAACTGTCTGACTAGTGGTTTCCAGAAAAATGTCCTCGTCCCACTCTTTTACCTGAGACTAGAGTCAAGCATCCGATTTGTGCTTATGTGTGTATGCATACATGCGTTGTTGTTCTTTTACGTGTATGCAGATGGAAGGAGGGGCACTGAGTGCACAGAAAAGCTAAAAAGTTTCATATTTGTAAGTAAATAACTGTAATGTTTCAGATCACTGGCTGTCAGAACCAGTTCGATCAGGAATTGTGCCGAAGGTGCATGCAGATGAGCTGTCTGTAAAAAAGTGAGACCTTACATGTCAAACTTTGTCATAAAAACTTTCAAGTATTAAACAAAAATGCTGAAATTTTGCAGAAATAATCAATAAGCTCTCTATGGACTGGGCATCGTAATTTTATGCTTTTATACAGGTCTTATGCAGAGTTATTCTGTTTTTCTGGAAGTGTACACATTAGTTTTTGTTACTCCTCGAGGAGCATAGGGCCACAACAACACCTTGCAAGCGGACCCGGTTTTGGCCCATGTGGTTCTGATGTCTTTTGCCTCCCTTTTTACTGTTCTTTACCAAGTCTGCTTTGGTCTCCCAGCTCTTCTCTTCCTCTGAAGATTCCAGTAAGTGCTGCTTGGAAATGGTGTCAGCTGGTTTGGCAGGGTGTGTCCTATCTAGCCCCATTTGTGCTTTTTGTTGTCTTGGCCAGTGGCGGTCTGGTTTGCTCTTTTCCACAGGCTACTGTTGATCTTTTCAAGCCATCTTATTCCCAGAATATAGTATCTTCACTATAATGTTCAAGTATATGTCAAAACAGCAAAAACCATTCACATACTTGTTATCTTTCTCATGACTTAATTTTTTAAAATTGCTGATATATTGAATATGCACAAACAGCAGATCTATATTGGCATACAGCTATGCTATTCAGTTTTGCAAGATGAAAACAGCTTAGAAAGAATGTGTCACAAGCTTGTAGGAGACATATTGCTGTCCTGAATAATATAGTGGCTCTGTGAATGGTATATGGTGCTGATGAATGATATAACAGTATTGAAGACAGGCTGAACCTAGGATTTAATTTTTTTTTGTCAGATTGGCCAAGAAGAGGATAGAGAGTATGTCTGCCAGTTCATCAGCAAAAAGCATGCAAGCCACTGCTTTGGGTCCTGCCAGTGGTGAAGAAGACAGCACACAGAATGACAGAACAGAGGTGGCTGGACCCAGAAGAGTTGCTAGCTCAAATGATTCAGCTAAGATGCCAAAATGGCTTAAACTTGGTAAGTGGTTTCTTAGAGATGTCAGCATAAATTTGAAAACTTTCTGTGGTTTATTAATTTGTTGATAAATTAAAATTATTGATTGTATGGGTGCTGCTTAACTTCTCATTTTTGTTGTTAATCTATTTTCATGCTTTCAGGTAACAAATGAAGTAGTTCTGATTTGAATTGACATTTGTCATCAGCTGGACAAGCATGGTTTCCAAACTTTTGTCACTTTTTCCACAAACTGTAGCAGGGTTTAAATGGCTGCAATACACCTGTCCAGCATCATCTGTTTCAATGAGTCAGTCATGAAAGGTGTAAGAAGCAGTGTATGACGGAATAGTTGTGCATAGATTGTGAGCTTTTTAAATGACAGGTAATTTTTGTAATGTGAATGATTAACTGGGCAGTCGGAATGGTTATACCAACTAGATGATGTATCAGTATCTGTCTCACATTTTGTTGTCTTCTGTGGGCTCAAGCCAGGGAAATGCTTTGAATGTAAATGAAACATAACCAGTTACTGCTTCATAGGCTGTTTAGTAATGTTTATAAATTTACAGTATAACATTTATTTGGGGTTTGGAATGGCTTTGCGGCCTATATAATGTTTGAGGTTCAGTCCCGACAGAGCAAAGTAGCACTTTAGTAACATATATATCTAGCTTCATTGGTTAGGTGACATATTCAGTGGAAAACTAAATTTGTAGGTTACAAAACAAAGAAAATTTGAAGAAGATGCTAGTCTATTCGTTAATCTTCCTTTTCTGTGCAAATAAACAAATCATGCTAAGTTCTTTGCATTCATTGTGGATGCTTCTGAGAGTTGGTTGGGTGTGAGGGAATGTGTGGAGAGAGAGAGAGGTTAGTCCTTAAAAGTTGTGTTTGGCTATGTCCTTAGGAAACCTACAGAACCTCTCATCTTTGTGACCCTTATGTGACTCAGTTTGAACAAATTAGACATTGTCTTTGGTACCTTTGGTGCCTATACTCAATCAATCTAACTGGAACCTCATACATGTGGCCTAGTTCTATGCAGTGTGCACTAAACTGCTTGAAATTTGTTTCAAAAACAATGCTTGGCATGCTTGAGGTGCCTAATTCCATCTGATAGTTTTCAGAAATAAACTAAAATTCATCAGAACAGATCTTGGGCATGTCCATCTTATCCCTAACTCACATCAGCATCTTATCATTTATTTCGATTCACTATGATTTTTGACAAACCTGTCTTCAGGAAATCGATGGCCTGTATATGAAAAAAAAACAAAAACATACAGATGGTGGTTATGATTGAGATTATTGATCATAATTACAGAAATGTAACATGAATTGTGATTATTAAAATATTATCAACTTGAACTGGACTTTCAGGCAAAGAGATCTTGTTAGCATTACTGGAGAGGGGTCACAAACACGTGTGATTTACTATAGAACTATCTCAAGTTTGAGGCAGCAGCACCAGACAGGCACACATTATGCAGAAGCTGTAGAGCATGCAACATGAAGATATCTTCCTTTCTCTCCTTCTATTTTTTGCTAATACGTCAGAGTTTCAGATTCATTCAACTTGCAACCTTCTTGAAGACTGAATGTCAAATCAAAGCACAAGGACCTTACTATAGTCTGACTGACATTGAGAGCAAATGAACTTTAGCGCATTCAAGAATTTCATGATAGTCAGCAAAAACACACTCCAGCTGTCTGCCCAAGAGAGCAGATCTATTGGTATCTGACCGAACAGATTTCAGCAGGTCGGAACAGGTACCAAAGGTTTAGTGATAGATGGTTATCAAATCAATGGGTCTTAACATAAATTCCATGATGTATGACAGCACACAGCAATATTTACACCCAGAAAAGGCGGAGAAGGTGGATGTGAACTTTAACCCAACTGTGAATCAAGAAAATGATTACTTCTGGTATGTCAAACATCCCATGGTGAAAGGGCAAGAGTACACCCTTGATGCTGTTTATAAAGCGCCTCTTTCATCGTAGGTTTATTGATGGCAGCTATAGCTTTTCAGATGGATAGCTAGTTTGTATAGGTTGGTTGGATTGTTGATAAATGTTATGAGTACCTAGCCTAGTGGTCCTAAGAATAGTGAACTGTTTAAGGGTGGAAACCAGTCTTCTCTTTCCACTGCCTGATATCAGCTACCATGGAAATTAAATCTTTACTGTCATTGTCAGCTATTCATTTCTTATATAAAGCTGCAGGTAGAGTTTTCCAATGAAAATTCCAGGTGAGCCTTGAACCACATGCTTCAGAACAGAACATACCAACCACAAGCTTATTCAAAATATATAAAAAGAATACCATCTGAGTAAGAATCGAACTTTTGACCTTCAGGACAGTCCATTTTAAAGAAACTATTAGACTAACGCTCTACCTGATGCGCTGTCAATCCAGGAAAAGTTGCCAATGTATTTTACACAAAGACTTTAAAGTATAAAAAATAGTTTTCACTGGACCTTAATATTAAAAAGTGCTGTGTCTCCTAACACATACCCTCTCATCACACACACCCCACACACGCTCACCTGAAGCGATTATGGGACTGGAATATTTAAAATTCAGTGTTCGGTGTTCCTTTCTTGCATTATTTATTTTATTTCCTGCCTGGGACATTATAGCTCTAGTACAAAAAAGAGATTCAGTCGCTTGTACCTCCTGCGGTCAAACTTCCGCACGAGTTGCACCACACAACACTAGAGCCATAGAGATCATAGAAGCCTGTGACTAGAACTGAATGACTTCTCCAATAAGTAGTCGTACTCGAAAACTCTGTTGGAATAGACAGGTGCAATTCGCTTTTCAAAGCTGTAATCTAATCAGCAGAAAATCGAAACAAGTTTCGAATGGTGTAGAGTGTGGAGAAGCTTGAAAGTCTTTTTAAAGAGAGAGAGCCCTATTATAGAAACTCATTGATCTCTAGCGGATAGTCGGGTATAGCCCAATCTTGCAACAGATCACAACCCGTCTTCAAACACCCCTCCCTCCTACACCACTCCCCATGTCGGAGGCGCAGGTCGTGTCAATAGTAAATTGACACTGGAAAGAGAGGGTAACTTGGTTGACAGTAAAAGGAACTGAGCGCCCACCTTTCCCTTCTACATTCCCACCATGCAGTGAGCCGCCCAGGTGAATGGCGGGGGTGAGGGTGGGGAATCTGTTTTGATTTCTGTCGGGGAGACACACAAACAGACCCGCTGGCGACAGTCCGGGGTCTTCGCTTTCACAAGCCTTACCTCCGCGGTAAATAGTTTCACGAGTCTTGTCCACGTCTTTGCCAGTCGCACCACCGGCTTGGCAGATGTCGGATTCCTTGTGTGTGGAGGACATGGACATTTGTACATCTAACATTCTGTACACCGATAAGTTTCGTGTGTTTCGTGGCCAAGTGTTTTAGAACAGCAGACGGCAACAACAGGTGAAGGCGGCAATCACTCTAGAGAGGATATAACTGAAGCACAACTGTTGACTTTTGTCCAGTAGGTATATATACCTGGCTCGGCGCGTGCTGCTCTTCGCCCTCAGGACTCGATCCATGTTTCAGTAAGATATCAGAATTTTTAAATGTTTTTATGCGATCTATCCCGAGCTTAGGATCATGATTGCAGTTGTTAGGACAACAGAAGAATGTCATTGACAACAGACGTAACGGTGCAGAGGATATGACTGACATGTGATTGGTGTTTAGAGAAAATGATGTTTTGAGGGTTGAGCACAGCTTCTGTTTAACTTGAATATGAGAAAGCGAACTAAACAAAAAGTCATTTGTAATAATAACTAGACTGCAAGAGTTTCAGAAATCAGCTGATAAATCAGGGATGGTCAATAATATTATTACTGTACTGAGAAAGACGCTTGGGCAGAATGTTCCTATGACACATCCTACAAGTCATTCAGAAACGGGTCAAAACTGTAACAACTGTAACTGTAGCATCAATATGACTGTGGAGAACATAACATAATTGGACTCACACACAAACACCGAAAGTGTTCAACGGAATCGCATAGACAAGGCTAAAAAGGTTTCATCAAAGATTCTCTCAGCAACCTGAGTCTAGGTCACGTGAGCGCCGCCAGTACTTTCCCTCTCGCCACCCGTGAATTACAACACCTGTAATATATATTTTGGGGGGACGGGGCTACTAAAAGGAGAGGTGATGAGAGGTCTGATGGACATCGCTCCCGAGACCGCTTAGGACCACTTACGAAGGTGAGCGTGTTTACACACCAGCTAAGATTTAAAGGCATCACTATTGTTAATTTGTTTACTTTTGTATTAGTCTCTGTAGAAGCTGTATGCGTTAAAAGAATTCCGACGATAAAAATATAAATCGTCAGAGATCAGAATGTCAGGAGAAAAGTTGTAGCCACCGAAACTTGCTGTAATCCAAATAATTTTTTAAATGTCTTTATTTTCAGAACTCTCACTCCCTCCTGCACTCGTATCTCTCTCTTTTTTTCTCTCTCTCTCTCTCTCTGTGTGTACCTGTGTTTCTGTCATGATAAGTTCAGTAATGTTTTCGCGCTGGTCTGAGCTCCAACCACAACACCATGGACTATTTTACACGTGTGACAGTGTGTCGGTCCTTTACAAGCAGGACGATCGCGAAGTCACGTGACAGAAAGCAGCATGGAGGAGCGCGGTGTGACGCCCAGACCAACGGGGATCGAGAACAAGAGCCTGGAATACGAGGTGGAGATCCACGACGTGCAGTTCAACCACACAGGTCGATTCTTTGTCAAGCTGGCCATCCAGAGCCTCCATACCAAAGATTATTCCAAGGTGAGAGTCTGCCGGGGGCAGGAACGATGATGCAGGCAATCGTGGGGGGTCATAAGGTGTTGGTGGGTCTGAGGATCCTGAGTTATACAGAGATTGTCACAATAGCACGTTAGTTATATTACAGCTTTACAGTGAATGGGATGATGATTAGAAAAGATGCTGAAGCTGATGATGATAAATCCTTTAACGATCGTAAAAAGTGATGATTTTGTTTAAGTAATAGCTATATGTACTTTATGGATGGCGATGTGGTTGTGCATTAAAGAACTGACTGAAAAAAAAATTCTGAGGGATGGGGAGGCGTGACGTACATCGTAGCGCCATTTGCAGGTGACTGTGCGCAAGTGGCCTGGCGAGGAGTACGTGCGCGACTTTGAGGCGCTCACAGACGTGGTCGTGCAGTCCGACAACGACGACCTCAATATTTTCGAGGACAGGAAGTTTACCTTCAGCCTGCCAAAAGGTACAGATGTGGAAGTGGTAGACAGATAAAAAAAATCTAGCCAAAGTGTGGATGTATTTATACATGGAGTGTTTACAAGAGAGAGAGAAGGATGAAAGTTGTTGGTCACTGCAGGTAAACTAAGAGATAAATAGTTACAGTAACGGTTCGGACGTGTGCTTAATTACTGTGTATTATATTATTGTAGAAGAGAAGACGCAAACAGTCGAATAAGGTTAGGGGCCGACATTATGTTAACTGACCAAAGTTCAGTGTGTAAAGAACAATGGGCACACAAACATCCCTGTCTTCTCAGAAGGTTGGATCCGATTGTCAAACCGAATTTGGCCGACCAAATTAAATCACAATCATTTTTCTGCAGACGGTTTTATATCATTCGATCGTTTGTGCTATTTCAAACACTGTGTTTGGGTTAAGCATCTATATCTCACTAAAGGTTCTCATTCCACACAATGTCATTCGATCCACTGGATTTATTCATCACGAAAATTACCGTTAGGTCAAACTCACCACCAGATTGTAATCACCACTTTATTGACATACCATATCATCATCAGGTGGTACTCACTGCCATATTTTTCTTACCACTAAGTACAAACGCATTTCCATCAGAAGGGTTACATCTCACGACCTAGCGTCCTTGACCTTTTATCTTCATTAGCGTTTCTGTGACGGCTAATACTTTGATGACGCAATGAGGCGCCAACAGTCACTCAACGACGTCTTCTCCTTTTTGACAGGCTTTTGCAAGAACGACAAGAACCATGACGTGTATCTGCTGCTGGAGGCATTCTCACTGCCGGAGGACGAAGAAGACACGGGTCAGAAGGTCGGAGAGGGCAAAGTCGCCATCTATCCTCGCACCAACGCTCCCCGAACCAACCACGCCGTGTCACCTGGCGGAGATATGTATCGCTTCACTGACTACGTTCCGCTTTTACGTGGATCTCAGGTACTTCCCGTGTTTGTTTGTTTGGTTGTTTGTTTGTTTGTTTAAATTGAATCAAACGCGTGTGTGTGCGTTGTTGTTGTTGTTGTTGTTGTTGCTGTTGCTGCTAATGCTGCTGCTGCTACTGCTGCTGCTGATGATGATGATAATGATGATGATGATGTCAAGTTTGATAAGTGCGCTTATATCGTGTTTTTGTCGCATCCCTCCGAGTTTCGTGCTAACGCAGCTGTACACTCTGTATTTCTGGCCGTCTGTCTCCAGGTGGACAAATCCCAGATGCACTGCGGTCGTCTGCGCTGCACGTTCGCGTTACGCGAGAAAGTTCCGCAGATGAAGCCACCGAAACCAAAATTGGACCCCAAGGCGTCTACAAGTCCGATCACATCACTCGTCCCCCCAGCTGCCCCTGAGAAAAAACCAGAGGTACAGAGACTCTTCCTAGAGACAATGTACTTGCGCAATTGATTGTTATTTTTAAACATTGTTTGTTTATTTATTAGCTAGTACCTAGTTAATCCTATACATTCATGCTTCGTTACGGACATCGAATCTTACCGCACACTTACTGTTATAGTAACTAAGGAATTCAAGGTGAGACTTCATGCGCGATTTTTCATTGCGTGAACTGACCTCTCGAAGTATGATTAAGTAAGGAAATTGTTACAATGTTCTAGTTTCTAAATAATGATCGTTTCACTTCAGACTGACAAAGAAACACAGAAGAAGAAAGATGAAGGAAAGAAGGGCGAGCTTGAGGTCCCTCCCTCGCCCAAGCGCCCTCCACCTGTCGTCCATACTCCTCCCGCCAAGCCTCCACCTCCAAAAGCCACGCCTACCAGCGTGTGGGGGGACAACGTGTCCCTCAATCTCCCCAAGTCCCCCTCTCCCCCACCGCTGACAGATAGCAAGCGGGTTTGTAATGTATTACCTCCTCACCCTGCATTCACACACTAGCTGTTTACATTAATGTGCGGCGTTAATAGTGGGGGAAGGTGACAGCTTTATTGGGGGAGCACACAGGTACGTTTCAGTTGTGCAAAGGTGAAAATAATAACAGGTAAAGTGTGCATGGAGAAATAACGTTGTACGTTGCAACAAGTGGTTACAAGGTAGTAACCTCACATTACTCACTAATGAGGCAGACGGAGGTAAGATGTCTATAAGGGAATGATAAAAATGATAACTGTTGATGACATGAATAAACCAAAACATTAAAAAAAAAATAAAGCTTCTTTATGGAATGGAAACGAAAATCGAAAGTTCACAGTCTACCAGAAAAGCAATGTTCCCACGTAATCAGCTGAATTCACCACCACCACCACACACCTTCAAATTCTAACTCCCCTGTAAAGAAATAATAACAATGCTTAAGCTGTCCAAAAGATGATAAAAAAGAAGAGTGTTTAGCTGTCGGCAGTTTCAAAGTGTGAAAGACTTGGTTACTCTGTTCATACGGGTCTTCTCCGAAGACGAGACGAGTAGAAGATGTGGGAAATTTTGAACACAAAATGACTGCCGCTCAGTTCCGACCTCACTCTGTCTCCAGCTGTCAGACTCGCCATTGCCAGATCTGAACCAGAGCACTTTTAGTGCCAACCCCGCCTGGCGCTACACTGCACGCAAGGGCAACGAACAGTTTGACGTCATCGTTCACGGCGCCAGCGGCCTGCCGACTGCACGTGATGGTCACGTACCCTTACCCTACGTCATCCTGTAAGTGAAATGAATGTTTTCTCCATTGGTAGTTCTGAGCTGCTGTGTGGGGATTAAGCTGGAGCCCACCATCTTCAGACCATTTCTAACTATCACAGTGCACTTTTTCACGAAGCATCTGCATGTGTCCTCTAGCAGAATATAAGAAAGTACATTTACTTTAGTCATGTAGTATAATTACCTATCTTTCGAGGCTCTGTTTAACCCCATTGCTTAATTTATTTGGAGCATATTATTATAAAAATGGCAAAAAGCGATTAGTTCGTTTTCGGTATTCAACTAAAAAATAATTTTTTATATTTAGAAAAATAAAAATACTGCCCCGAGTGAGGATCGAACTCACGACCTTCAGATCGCTCGATTTTCTTTGAGACTATGAGACTGACGCGCTACCTACTGCGCTATCGAGGCTCTGAATTCGACCGACGATTTTTTAATATTAATACTATATGTATGTTTAATACACGTTCACCTGATTTTCTTTACTACAATGACATTCCTAACCATAAATTTCATCCATTCATTAGCTCATCAACTCAAACAATTATGTAAGGAAAAAACTTTGCACGATATTGACAAACATAGCATAACATTAACAACCAACAACACCGCACTCTCACAACCCCATTCATACACGCACAGGCGTGCGCAAGTCGTAAGAAACCATCAACCAACTCTGAGCAAAGCGTGTTGGTCACTATAGCAACACTTTTTAACCGATGGTGAGGATCGAGATTCGTTGTAGTGATCAACTCTAATTGATTTGGTCGAGTTGTAAGTGGTTGGTCTGACCTGCCCCCGTTGGTTTAATCCAGCTGTATATATATATAAACTTTTTGTTTTTGTTTATATATATAGCGAACAGAAAATATTTATAATTACATTTAAACATAGAGCTGTCACCTCAAAACTCAAATCCCTTTATGATGTAACTTGGAAAACAAAAATAAGACGACTCATGCACACAAAAGTTATTCAGGGAAGTGAAAGGTAACGACAATAACGTATTTATTTCGTCGTTGAAGAGGGAGGTAAATTAGACACCTTCTTGTGTGTGCCATTCAAATAATGAATCGTTGAGAGGGAGGGGAAAAAATTGCCCCGAGTGAGGATCGAACTCACGACCTTCAGATTGCCCAATATGATAACCGACTATGAGACTGACGCGCTACCTACTGCGCTATCGAGGCCCTGGCTTTCAAGCTATAAAATTGAAAGGAAACGCCTGAAATTCTGGCTTTTTGTAGAATCAGGCTTTGGGTGTGACCAAGGTTGACACAGAAGCTATTTCTCCATCATGTCTTTGATGTATGAAGGACTTAGAGGGAGACTATGTAAATATATGGGTATTACACATAGCTATAGGCGCTATAGACGGGTAGGTAGTCTAGAACCATCCATAAAATAGAAACTAAAATACGAGACTTTGGGCAATCAAAGGAATTAATTGCTGCGAACTCGATCAGGCTGATGGCGACGCCGGCCAATGCCCAATGGCCAGTCAGAGACTTTTGCTACTTCTGTAGCTTTTTGTAAGACAGAAATCCAATGTGTATGTCTGATATACTCTTAACCTACATAAGTATCAATATATTCATAGTTCAGAACATTTCCAAAATATCTTTTCCAGCTTCCGGGTCTGCGTATTATATAGTTGCTCGATCCATACGATGAATTTTATTAATTTTGTCCCGTAATTCCGGATACCATAAGCGTTTTCGCTGTTTGGGTTTAGTATCAGCTGTTGATTTCTCCAATTAAAGACCATAAAGATGATTGACCATCTTTGATTTCACTTTCTGCAGGAAGACGAAACACGATGATGACATAGGCGTGAAGGCGCGTGCTAAGACACATGCAGTTGTCCGCCCCACCCACGTGCCTTCATGGGAGGAGATGATCTCTGTAGAGGTTGATGAGCCCAAATCCGAGAATGAAGGTAAACCAGGAATTCATATAAAGACAAGTTTGGAATTAAAAGTTGATATGAATGATATAAACAGATATGATATGCACATGTATATGTGTGCATAGTTATTTACAATATACAGTTATATATCCCCATGTTGTATGCGTGCATAGATCTTGTATATTTGACCAGTTCTTGTAGTTTACACACATGGATACTTCCCGTCATTTGTCCATCATTCAGTTCTCCTTCTGTTGTCTTTAATCAGTTCTTGTTCTGTCGGTGGGCGATGCGACGACCAAGCAAGGATTGGTTAAATACCTGTTGCCGGCATCCAGCTTGAAACCATTCCATCAGTACCACCTGGAGATGGTCATGGTATGATGCTAACTTATCTCACAGCAGCAGAAGACTTAACTGAATCAGTTCAACCTAATTACCTTTAGTATAATTGTAGCAGATGTCAAAGATCGTTGAACCGTTTCCATTGCCAGCCTTTTGGTGATGTGTTTGGGGCTTTTTATCCCTAAACGTAACCCTCCCTTTTGTAAATAATCTCCACCCTCCCCCTCCCACCTTTCCTTTTCAGTCGTCGCTGTTTGTTGCTCAGACATTTGACTATTTTTTGAAGGGTTTTATGGGAAATATTCTGTAAAACTTGTAATAACAACCTTAAAAGACTTTTAAGCTGTTACAGTTTATCTTATCGTCTGATATGATGCTTGCGTGCGTGTTTACTGACGTGTGTCCTTGTGGTGTGCGTGTGTGCGTGCTCAGCCCACTAAGAGCTCGGTCGGAGGAGCGAAGACATACGTGTCTATCATTCGTCGACAGAGTACTCTGCCACAGGACCCAGCCTGCCCCAACTACCTGGGCCTGGAGGTAAGCCTTCCTTCACTCTAGCATCCACTCCTCCTTCACCCTTCAGACCACTCGTCCCTCACCACTCACAGTACTAATTGTCACCCGGATGTCTTGTATCTCATTCTCTAATGTCATGGTTACTGAGAAGTGGCCTAACCACGCCCCATTCAATCGCTACTAGATTTCTCGTTTGTACATGACCACTAAGCTTGTGACAAGCGAGACTTTGTATCTGAAAGTCAGGTATATTTGTAGGTCTTCCTGAGGGCTGTCCAGCGTCCGCTTCAGAATCCAGCAGGACCTCTGATTGCTGTGGCTAGAATCGTGCCAGACTATCACAACTACCGGTTAGAGTGCATCTTCTGTCGCTCCCGACCCTCTTTTCTTTTACTCGCTGTTTCTGTCTTCTTCACCCCTCCCTCTCTCTCTCACTTACACACACACACGTGTGCGTATAAAGATTATCCGAGGAAGAGAGACCAAATATTTATTCTGACACATATACGTACTAATACACACAAACACGCGCATATATAAAGCCCCTCTCACATACACTTACACACGTACGATTTTTGAAATGCGATGCTCGTGTACATATGCAAGTGTAAGTATAAGTACGTAGTTCTCTCCATAATCTGCAACTTGGCTTTTTGTAGCACCGACACACTGCAGAGTCATCCCCGTGCTGCTGGAATCAGCATGACTTCCGTCACCTTCCCCAACCCCCACCCATCATCATTCTCTGTTCCGGAACAGTCGTCACAGGGGTACCCACAGGTAACTTTTTGTCTACTTGTGTGTCTATCCGGTCAAGTAGAAGGTTATGCATTGGTGTGGACAATATCTATCCAGCAGAATATACTACTTATCTGCCTATGTGATCAGCTAGTTAACAGGTGAACTGATATGATGCAGTATTCAAGACAAAATGGCGGCTGAAAACCAGTTTATGTAATTTTTGCATGAGTTCCAAAGAGTTCCGTGTACTGTCCACGCCATCATGTTTGTCTTGTCAACAGGTTAGCCTCATTGGCAGGCCCGCTGAACAACCTCGCTGGAACCATCCATTTCTTTTTTGTGACAAGCGTGAAAAGGCTACCATGTTCACGCCCTCGGCAGCCCTCGTTATAGAATACTACGTGGCGAACGCAGGTAGGTCTGTTTAGCCAAGACCTTGTATTACTGGACTGCTGGCAGACGATTTGTCCAGTTCACTACTAAAACGAGGCAGGTGTGTACAAAGCTTCCGGTTTACTCACATTTCAGAGTAACTACTAGAACGAGGCAGGTGTACACGAAACTTCCGGTTTAGTCACATCTCTTGCACCATCCTCACTCTTACTCCCTTACTCCACTGAGACACTGTTGTCTATCACATCTCTCAGATAAATGCAAATGTTTTGCGTTCAGTGAAATGCAAGGACCTCGTGGCAGCGGTCAGTCTGTGACACAAAACTTGTGTGTTCCAGCAATGACGGACGAGTTCTGGAAGATTCGCAGCCCTGTTGGCTTCTCCTCCGTTCTGCTGGATCAGCGGATGTACTCGCAGCTGTCCGCCAACAACGCCAGTCTCGGCATGCGGGTGGAGGGCGTGCCTATCCAGGTGAAGCGGTGTGAAACAGGCTGTGTGTGTGGGTGTGTGTATGTGTGAGAGAGAAAAATTTTGCATTTTTGTACACGCTGAATAAGTAATGGTAAACAGTCTCAGTTCACTAACTGCCGCCGAGGGGAGACGAGGTTAGGGGTGGGGACGATGTTGGGGGTTGGGGAGGCAGAAAAGCAATGTTCACTGTGTCTAGGGTACGGCTTGTGGAAATCAGGTACCGTCTACTTGGCGGACAAGGGAGAATTTTCGTTCAGAGACGAGCATCCAACAGGAAATTTTCTGCTCCAATTAAGCGTACCAGGCGACGGCGCTACCCCCGAAAATTAGACTTTTTTGTGTAACTGTCACTCAAGTCGGTGTATAAATGGAACGTGAGAGAGCAGAATGTAAGCTGTATATAAGATCATTCGTATTTTGATGTACTTCGTGTATTGTATTCGTCTGTTGTCTTATACTGTGATGGGCTATGTTGAGCACTACACCAAAATTTATCTTTACAGAGGTAATAAAATTATTTCATTATCATTATGATGTAAACACATCTCTAACACTTATACTTTATAGGTGCGAATTTCTTTCTAATTTATTAACTATTTAGTCGTAGATATTTAAGTTAGAAAGTGTTGGACGATTGCTAGATGATCTGTAACTGAAGATCTTGCCTGGTCGCTAGGGTTCTGACTTGTACACCGTAGACAACACCGTGCCTACTGTGGGGATGGTCATGAGACTGATCAAGTCAGATGTGAGTATTGTTTGATATACCTGTTTTCTTTTTCGTCCTTGGTCTTTCGTTTTGCTGGAAACTGTCCGGTGGTGCAAAGGTAAAACCACAGTCACCAAAACGAATGATTTTTCTCTGGCTGCGGTACTTATAGACTAATCATTGCCGCTGATCCAGCTACTCATTTCCGGCTACAATGGAATATTAAGTCATTTCCAGCAGTCCACAAGTAGTAAACATTTTTTTTTTAATTTTTAACTTTTGTATGAGAACTTACAGGCCGAATTAGGGGAGGTAAGTAACTGCTGCTCTAAGCTAGACTAGTAAGCGATAGGTTATCTCCCCATAATGCGGCGTAGAAGTAGGTAATAAATTCACAAAGCAAAACCCCCCAAAAATCGATAACAAAATTAAAAGAGAGCAAAAAGTTTAAAAAGAAAATAATGTAAATTTTTTTTTACTTATTATATTTCTTTTTACCTTTGTTCTTGAAAACCCCCAACAGCAGCCAGACAGCATGGTTGCCATGAGTAACATGGAAAACTTGCCTGAAGTGACTTTGCACCAAACTGACAGTACACTCCACGCCCCGGATGTTCTGACCCTTGGTGAGGATGATGCTCAGGGGTCAGAAGTTAGCTCGCCGGCGCCTGACTCACCTGTTGGTACAGATGAACTGCTGCGGAGACTGCAACCTGCAACAGACAGAAGTCGACGAGTTTTGGTAAGAACCTCAAAATTCTGATATTACTGAAATCTTTTTGCTCGGAGTGTGAATGCGTGTGCTTGTGCAATTATTTTGTGTTGTTTATTAATAACTGTGATTGCTTCGGAAAGAAACAAAACCCAACGATGTTTACATTGTATACAAAGGCTACGGATGTCACCCTCGGCATTGGTCATTAATCAAGCTCGTTGTTATTTTTGCGGATTTATATTGTCACCGTTGTATGAATATCACGCGCTCTCTCTCATCTCTCCTTTCTCTGTCTCTCTCTCTCTCACACACACATGCGCAGGTACACACAATATTCTGTTTTTCCCTTCTTTCTCGCAACCTCTCTCCACCTCCCTTTCTTTCTCTCTTCTACACAGACACTCAGGTACGCATGCACACACGCAGGTATACACACACAACATTCTCTTATACAGACGCGCGCGCACACACATACACAGTCATAAGAGGCCTTAAACGAAAATGGTCGTCACCAGCATATGTTATTAGTTTGGGAAATCTCAGCCTGCTTCCAAAACAAAGCGTTGCCTTAAAGCATACCACTTTAGTACATTCACCCCTCCTCTTCCCACCAGCCGACTCTCCCCTTCCCGTTAAAAAAATTTGATCGCGCAGGGCAAATCTTTAATGTCTCTTATCATTGGCATTTGAACTGCTGACTGCCGAGTATATATCTGACCCCTGCTTGGTCAGGTGTCAGATGAAAAAAGGAGTGGGAATGACAAACAGGGTATAACAGTCCTTTTAAAAAAAATTCCAGTACGAGGCGCTCCCCCCGCTGACAGGTGAAGAGCAATACAGTTTGTTTCCTCCACCCTTCCCAGGACCCGTCTTTTTATCAACCTTTGCTGTCGGACGCCCCGTGAGTGTCGTCTCCCTTGGCAACGCGTAAACAAGGTGCGTAACGGTCTGATGGGTGGGGGTGGGCCAGAAGGCGCTACCCCTTCCTCCAAGGAGATTAATTACAGACAGAAGCTTCTCCAGTCAATAAGTTCGCCGTCAGACTCTGTGGTCATTTGTCCACCATGGAGGAGTCAAGATAGACTTCATTCGGGTGACACCCCTGTGCCCACTGCCGTTTGTACCACAAAACTTTAGACGGGTGTGTTGCTGCGAGGCAAACTTTGTTTCGCACCCGAGGAGCAACAAGTGAGCAACATGGCGACCATGTACTACAGACCGTACACGTCAGAGGTGAGAACAACTTGGAAACAGAGGGGTTTGTTTTGTTGGACGGTGGCTTTGTTTACAGATTTTGTTCTAGCGAATGTTGATTATCATCTGCCCTGCTGCATGAAATTTTGATGAGAAATCTCGGCTTACACTGAATGCAGTTTTGTTTCCAGCCTAATGTTTTCTTGAGAATAGGAACAAGCTGTGCGTGTATGTGAATGCGGGTATGTTCGTACATGTATGGGTGGCACTGCATGTGTAAGTGACTTAAGTGACACAGGTACCCGTATGTGTGTGTGTGCGTGCGAGTCTGTGTAAGAGAGAAAGTGAGTGTGTAGTGTGTACGAATGTGTGTGTGTGAAAGAGAGATAATTTAAGAGAGATGGGTAGAGAGTGTGAAAATTTAAATCACAAAGGTGACAAATAATTTTTCTGCTCACCTTCAACATTATTTGTTGTTTTTAGTTTATTTTGTCCACCCATCGTACTCCTAAAAGACGAGCACTTTAAAGTAAGGCATCCTACTATGAAAAAAGTTTATTAGTTCGGTATTAGTATCATTAGTAACATGAAGTTCAGTATTATTCGTATCATACGAGTACCCAACAGCACAAGTTATCAAATATCAACATAGACTTTTAACGAGTGCTGTCCTTGCACAGCAAAAGCATCGTAAGCAGTTGTGCAAAATATAAATAAGAGCTGTCTGTGCCTATGGTATGCCGAACAGGAGGAGAACAAAAAAGAGCCTAGTGGAACATGGACTGACAGTGAATACAACAACAGAGTTACTAAACACAAATATTCACATACATATTAGTAGTACATTTACACCATCTAAGGCTGCACTGTAGCATCTGGCATTACGAGGAAAGATATATATATATTTCAGTAAAACATATTCAGATTCAACAGGCAGGCATTTCCTAACTCTCACTTCAGTTCCAGTGTGTAAAAGATGATGTTTTCGTGGACTCAGGGAAACCCTCGTGACTCACCGCCGACACTCCATTAGAACTGCGTGACTTACCTACACAGCAAACACTATTCCAATCACATTTCCTCATGTTAATTAGCTAAATGCTTTGGCGAGAAGATTTGCTACCTTTCATAGTAATTTATGACCGCTTCTGGTGATGTTCTGGCATTTCTGATGTATCTCTTTTTAATGCAGTGAGGGTGTATCTTAAATATGTATTTGTGATATACAGTAGTAAGAATTTTAGTCTCCAATTATTTAATTAACCTACAAGTACTTTAATGAGAAACTTGCCCTTTTAGCAATTTGTTTTCTGCTTTTTGTTTTGCTTTGTCCATCTTTGGTATTTCTTAAGTATCATGACATTTTCTGGAAATAGAGGGTAGCAGTTGATGCCATCTGTACCTCAGTTGTTTCGAGAAGAGTCGTAATCTTACTCCATTCCGAAATACTGAAATACATGTTTTTTCAAGTCGTCCTTACTCCCATTTGACTTGAGAATTGTTGTAATCTTAATTTCTTTCTAGTGAAATCAGAAACACATACCTGGTCAAGTGCGTGAGCTCGACTCACTAAACGACTCTGATATTAGCTACGATAATAGGAAATTCCTTTCTGTCTGGCATTCTACTGATGGTCTACGTGCTGGTGCATAGCCAGACATGCGCCCAGGACATGTCATCAGTTTGGTGCTGAAGCCAAGGTGCACCGGAAGCCATCAATAATGCATCTGGCCCGACCTTCTGCAGGTGTCACATAAAACACTTCGCGTGACTGGATGCTTGGATGGCTGCGGCCACAGGCTCGGGGAGGCTAATAAACTTACAGAGAAAAGGCGCGCGCTTGCATGCACGAATGCATGTATGGTCTTAAGCTAGAGCTTTATGCATTCGTCCTAATAAGAGAAATAATGCATTTCTCGATGCACTCTACTTAAAGGATCTGCGCGATCTATGTTTACGTGGGTATTAGGTTTTATTCTTAATATGTCACAAATATTCCACTGATCTCAAAATATTCAATGAATGTTGTGGATGTGTGCTTGTGACCGCAGCTATTCAGCAGGTGGTACACCGGATGTTTTGCTTAAAACTCTTCTGAATTCGCGATCAGCATGTAAAATATTTATTGGAACTCAGGTTTCGGGAGTTAGAATGTCTTCCTGCTTCGTCTTGGCAATACCTTTAACTCGACAGAATTCGTCCAAACTACCTTTCTCTTTAGGGGATCGCTAATGACGAGTATGGTTCGAACCTGACCAGAGGCCAAAATAGTCCGCTGAAGCCGGTATTGGATTTTGGCCGTGAGTTGCCTTCAGTCTCCGCGTCTCATCGATACTCGCGCCACGTGGGCCTGCGTTTCCGGGATGGAAGCCCCGAGTTCGTTACCTGGCATTGAATGGCACTCAATCAATGAACGTGAGCTAAATTCTGGATATTTATTTGACGTTGGGCCCTCAGTTCTCGACGTGTAAGTACCTCGTTGTCAGGACAACCAGCTGTGAGCTCTTTTGGGGGAAATTTATTGGCTGCAGGTCTGTCGAGCCAAAAAGGACTTCGAGGTTAGTCTTATTTGCAGAATATGGCAGCCATATGTTGTCTGTGCATTATTAACGGCCTTTTCGTGTTGCTAGGCGTTTACTTCACAAAGTATACATCTTTTTAACAGCTGGCAATCATCTTCGCTTTAGCCTTCGCTTGAAGAGCTTTGGGAAAAGCGATGCCAAAATAAACAAAAGGGATGTGGCATTGTCAACAGTACCATAAAACACATCCGTCTCCCTCCTATATGCGTGTTCATTAATGCACCAGAGCAAGCACACAGTTGACTATGTATTTTGTTGTATATACGTACATGTATGTTTGCGCTCAATCATTTGTGTGTCAGGGTGCAGGTTTTAGTATCATAATTATCTGAAAGGGCTTCCCAGATAGCATTGAAACATTTTATAAATGTTTATAAAAAGTTTACACATTATGTTT
>SRHC01002803.1:7178-18055 GCA_004794325.1 Pomacea maculata | reverse complement strand
GTGTGTGTGTGTGTGTGTGCGTGCGTGTGTGTGTGTAGCAGACACAGAAGGGCGCTGACGTCAGTCCCATGTACAATACAGAGATCAATAGAGGGGGAGCGGGGTGGGTTGGGGGAGGGGCGAGGGGTAGAGAAGTCAGCGGGGCGGAACGTGTGTAGTGGCGAGCAAAGCGAAATCAATATGCACACAACAGTGGAGAACACGTGGCAGTACAGGCACTTGCACCATGGGAACATTCCTTTCCCCTCCTCTACATCCCCCTGTACTACCATCCCCCTGTAGATCACTAACACACACACACACACGCACACAAATAATGCTCGCGCACGTACTGCCATTCGTCAAATATAAATAAGGAAGTAGATCAGAAGAACAGCAAAGATGAATTGGATGATGAAGATGATGAAGTGGGAAAAAGGGAATTTTTTCTCTATTTATTTACCAATGTGTGTCTATTCCTCTATCCCATGCTCTCTCCTGTCAGTCAGTCATTCGTCCATTGACCGGTACCTGTCGCTGGGGGAGGACATGGATAGACAGGGCAGGTGACAGGGTCCGCTAGTCTTGTTTATTGTGGGCAACAGTCAGCAGGTCCTGTACAGGTCAACCAGTCCAACCTTTGACCTTTGTAAGTCAGCTCTTCCCGGAGTCACCGCGGCGTCGACTACCCTCCATGCTGCCTTGAAGGACTGTCTTGAGGGTGTCGTGCCGGGTCACGTGACCAGACCAGCTTACGTCGTCTGACTGTTGAAAGTAGAGATTCCTGGTGTCCTAAGAATGTTACCATCTTGTTTTGTATTAAGTCGTTATTTTTGTGTTCTCAGTGCAAGATCCGAGCAGCCGCCTCAGGCACTTGTTGTCCAATGTCTGGATTCTCCTTCGGCGAGCAGAGTCCACGTGTCACATCCGTAGAGCAGGACCGTTACTACCAGGGATTTGTACAGACTGTACTTGGTAGTGTACCTTATCTCATGGCTGTGCTTTTCTCTCTCGACCGGACTACCGACTCCACAGAAGACTGGAAAAGGAGGAGAGAGAAGATTTGCAGCCCCCTCATCCTCCTCAAAAAAAAAAAACTGGCCCTGAGAAAAGTGGTTCTAACACCCGGTTAGAGGACGACGTTTGCCTTGTCTCTTTCTCTTTTCTTTCTTTCGTTCTTTCTTTTTTTCTTTCTTTCGTTCTTTCTTTCTTTCCCTTCCATTCTAGCGTTCATACATTTCATTTTACTAGCTGTCGGTCCGGTGATTCTACATTCAATTCCCTCGCTCAGCGGTTCAGTGATGATGTAACTCAATACATGTATGTGGCTGTTCATTTATTCAGTAAATAACCTACCTGTCTATGTTTTTTCACCTGTCAGCGAATAATTAACCATACACGTGACAGTTTATTTTGTGCGCACATCCTGTCATCAAGAAATTGTACTCGAGACCATTTCCCGACAGTTGAGTGTTTTACAAAACTAAACTTTCAAAAAACCTTTCTTCCTAATCCTCAGATCACCGTCACTCTCTCCAACAATTTTATTTTTCTCCAAACGTCCCTCGTCGTTCCGTTAAACAGTAAAAATGCTGCTGACGTCAGCGCTAACACGTGACCTGTTGGGCGAAACAGTCTCTGGTGGCGACACCACGGTTTTCTGCATACACTGCAGTGTGAACATCCCCTGTAGTGTGAACACCACCGTCGTGTGAACACCACTCCCACCACAGGCTGAAAAGCTGCTGGCGGCAATCAAAAATAAATGCTTTCAAAGGTTCTCGCCATGTGGCGCCTGCGTCCCATTCACTCGGCGTGAGTGAGGGCGCTGCAACCGTGATGACATCACGTGGTCTGTAAAATTTACATGAGACGCAGCTCGCGCGCGCGGATGAGTGTCGGGGATGGATGTGGGGAGGATGGGGAGGTACCAGGGAGACGGACATCGATTTTTACGAGGGTTAGTGGGGAGATGGGGGAGTGAGGGAATGGTGGGGAGGAGTGATGCCCGGATGTTTAAGAATAACAATGGTTATGTCCCTTTTTGTAACGAACGGGATTGAGGTTTCAAAGCAGCTGGCTGTGAGCTTTTCTCTTCATCAATGAATCAATTTTTTCTGTCTTCTATGAATATTTTGATCTCTGGTAATAAATATGAATATTTCTTTTTGAATAAAAGAGAGGAGAGAAAGAAAACCAATTTCTCTTTCATTATATATCTATAAATACAAAGATAAAGACATATATAAATACAAAGATCCAGCAGGAATAGTGGGCTTTGAAGACTGCCTCATCACAGTGTTCAATAATGACATATTATGATTACAGTCTTTTCATACTTTGAATCGAAATGGAGGCTGGGTTATGTGCCTGTGAAACTGTCAGGAGGAGAGTGTGGGGCAGTGAGGACAATAATGGGAGGGAGAGCTGAAGGGAAGCATCTGAGGGACACATCACTGAGCCAAACTGCTCATCCATGTCCTCGTCCCACGGTGTCCTAACATACACCATGACAGTCTGGATGAGCAGGTAGGTGTGGATACCATCTAAACACATGTCGACTGTCGCACCGTGTTTATTAGGGTGGGAAGTGTTAATAACACGTTCAATGAAGCTTATATTGATGTCTATTGTTGTATATTATAGCACAAGGTTATACATATTGACAAGCTAGGACACACTGTAGAGCATATTAACAATTCTACAGGTATACATACTGACTCCCTGTAACTCAGACATTTTGAGGAGGTCGCTAATGTAGATGTTAGAACACAAGACCCTGTGTGCTTTACATCATCTTTTGTTGAATCTCTTTTCTGTGTTTTCTCTCTAACATTTCCTGAAACTGCAGCGCCAATCGCCATTACCATCAGTTCTGTCCCTTGTGTAAATTTGAAAGCAGCTTGTAACATGTCATATCGGAAGCTTCTAGAAAACGTCAACACGCGTGTAAATTTGGTCAGAGAAAAACTTTGAATATAAAACATTTTTTTTTTCAGATTCCACCAGCACCTTAACGATAAGACATGCTGCGGTCCTGTCTTCATAGATGGCGATACAATCGCTCTCTTTTTTCCTCATTTTTTTATTTTAAAAAACTGTGTTGGCATTGTCACCAACAGTTTGACAGACAGCAAAGGACAGACGCCATCTTGATCGGCATTGTCACGAAAACGAGTCTCTTCATCTTCTTCTTCCTCTTCACATCTTTGAATTAAAAAAAAACGGCCAGCGTTCCGAGTAGAAATGGAGGAGAATTAAAGAGGGAATTTCGTTGGAGTGGTCGCGATATTCAAGTGTGGGTTCCATGACAAGAAACAAAGGGCAGACCACTCCAAGTTTTTTTCAGGACTTCCGCTGTGATCGCTCACAGTGCACGCCTATTGATTTCTGTCCCAGGACCGTACGCATCGCCTAAAATGGCTTTACTGTCTTGGCGCATGCGCAACTGCCCACATCCTGTTTTCCAACAATCAGATGTACGTGTCATCATCTCGTGTCATCGTTACTGAGTGCTGGGCCTTTGTTTTTAAGTAGGAACTGTTGTGTGCATGAGTTGAATCCTTGCTAAAGGTGTTTGGTTTCGTGACTGCTTTCAATTATTTTTCTAACTGGTATAAAATCAAACTTAGAAATGTGGCTTTGCTAAAATTGTTCTAAGATGCACTTGTACTTGGCAGGATAATTTTCCTCCTAAAATTTAATCTGATAGTACATAAACATTACAAGAGACACAGACCGAATTAAAAAGAAAAATGTGTATGTCGTCTTGAAAGTGAAAGACTCCTAGTAACTTTAGTTATTTAGCTATTTAGTTATGTAGTTTGTTTTCCAGAAGAAAAATTTCCAGAAGCAAGGTGAGATGTAATGGGAAGGCTACAGGAAATTATCCTTTTCGCCATTTTATGTCCTCCAAGTAGGATCCAAATTGTTTTCTTTTTCTGTCTTCAGGTGCTTAAGTGTTGGTGTCTTTCAGGACTTTGGTGTTGATTGCATCACAAGCAGTGCAGGCGACTTGTTTGACCGGAAAGTATAAACATGAATATACAAACAGAGTAACGGAGCTGCATTTCCGTTAAACAATCTGTTTTGTTGGCACTCTGAGCCTCGCCAAAATGGATTGACAAAATATAAAGTTTGTTTCGGATTTCTGTATCTGGATTTAGCAGATCATCTTTCAGTTTGAGCTCTTTATCAGCATCCATTGAGTTGGTTGTGCTGAGTGTGTATCATTGATTCTAATTTACAGATGTGAAACATTTTGTCTGGCTTCTTCTGGTCTTTATAAACTCTATGACTGCTTTAATTACTGAACAAATATTAACTTATTATTTTAAGAAAACGGAAACCCGAAAAAAGGAAGGATGAAAGCAAAACAGGACAAACACGGAGAAGTAAGTTGAAAGGCAAGAGAATAAATAGCATCATTTTTACTACTCATAATGAACGATTTCAAGCATTTTGCGGATTACAAGAATCAACACTTTACGGATTTGAAAGATTTCAATACTTGGCTTGTTCACGAATCATGCTCAACAATTACTCGACATAACAACTCCGAACGCCTCACAACGTGGCGGCCCGTCTGGAGAAATTAATTGAAACCACAGACAGATCGAAGCCGGCAACGGAAATTCGACATTGTACAGGCGTTTGATCAACCGGCGAGCACAGAGGCTGTAGCAGGAGGTCGATGAGTGTCTGTTGAACATGAATACCCAGAGCTTTAATTTGATTGGCTTCTCCTCCTCTAGAGAATCAATGTTTTGGGTTACGGGCTTTGAAGTGCTAATAAGATATGACACGTACATTGACTGACGGCACTGGAGGGACTCGGATGAACCTCAACGGTTTCAGGTTCGCAGTTACAGCCGCCAAGGAACGTTAATTTTACGTGGCTCGGACGTAACTATCTTTCAGGGTGGCCATCGGTTCTGGGGTTATTTCAGTAACATAAGGGGAGGACAATAAGAGTGTACCACCCACAAAACCACAACACAGGACAGACCAAAAGTCTCTCTTTCACATCTCCTCTATATTCGATTTCAATCTTATTTCCCTGCAATAGAGGTCTGTGCTAGTGTTTCACTGTAAACCTTAATCTGGAGTAGTCGACATATTTACAACAGCATCCAAACAAGCAGATAATATGGTTGGTATAAAATTGACATAACTGTTTATTATCCTTGAGAAGTATATGGCCTTAAAACAACAAAAAATGTATTTCCCTTTGATGACACTATCTTTCCCATCAAATACCTCCGTGGGGCAAAGAGTTCAGACCAAACTATCCAATAATAAAGGAATGAATTTTGTCTATATTTTATTTCTCCAAGTTTTGAGATTTCTGCGCCGACAATTATTATACACTGACATTGTAAAGTTATAAGCTTTTGACTGAAAGTTTTATAAGGTTCACTGTTGCTAGGCACCGACTGGCTTTGTTGTTTTTGTTGAGAGCTTCCTCGTAAAGTTCACCCTGCCCCGACTGTGTAAAGGATTAATGAAAAAAAATATGGCAGAGAATAAAATCATTTGCATTAAAATTAAATTCACTGTTAATATAATAACACGTTTGTTGTATGAATGTTTATGAAATGAAAAATTTAAAGTTACTTGCATCATAAAAAAAGGACAAGAATTCTATTTTAGACAAGTTCAGGTATCATGCTACCTCCCGTGTTTTATGTCTGCAGTGAAAACTAATATTCCTCATCCCAGGAATCCGGTTTCTATTTTTACCACGCATCACTGCCCTTCATGCGTGAAGTCACCCACGACAGGTAAACTCCGGGGAAGGAAGGTTTTCAGTAGCACAAACACATGCACCCGCGCCATTAATCATCGACTGATATTTTACACTTAAAATACTCTTGTCTCCTTTGGTCTGATAAACGCCGGAAGTTGCTAACCGTCGTTGCCAGGGCGCCATCCCCGACTTCCGGTGGACCAGGCAAAGCAACAGACCGGTCGCTGACTCACTCTCCGTTCGCAGTTACCTACTCGCTGGCTGGCATTCAGGTCTGATTGTGGTAATGGAGAGAAAGCTTTTATTTCTCCTCCAGCCGCCAGAGTATTCTTAAACGTTTAGCGGATCATCAGCCTCAGGTCTTGGCAGTGGGTCGATGTAACCGACATCAAAGTGTTCAGAAACGATTACAAGAAGATATAATCTATGATGGTAAGAGAGAGTACTGCAATTCAAAAATTCCATCTTGGAAAAAACAGAAGAAAGTAGAAAGAGAATAAAAGGAAGAAAAATACACCGATAAGAAGAAGGAACTAACAAATAAATAAAAAGGCATAATGAAAGAAAATCTAATAAATGAAAGAAAAAACAGAAAAATGAATAAATTAACGAAAAAATAAAAGAAATAAGAAAGATATAAAAGAATTATCATCAGAGTCATCATCATCTCCATCATCGTCAGAGTCATAATGCAATAAACTTATTTAGCGCCATATTTTGGTCTTATAAGCAGGCTCATGTCGCTGTACAGAAAACAAAGGCATACACACAGACATACACACAGACATACACACAGACATACACACAGACATATACGGAGCCACACAACACAACATGTAACATTGTTGCCTGTATAAATCCAATGAGATGAATGATATCTAGCAAGAAGCTGCTCCAGTGTGCGCGATCCACTTAAAAAACTGTGATCCTGACTGCAAATGTTCTTTTCCACCTCACAAGTCCCACGATAGAACTGATCCAATAAGTAGAAGGTACTTTTTTATTGATGAATGAATTAAAGAAAGAAAATCATTTTATGTATCACCAGTCAGGAAAGACACAACTACAGCCACGAAAATTCTTACCCTGGAGCTGTATTTCTGAGCGAGGCTGAGTCGTTGTCTTGGATAAACCCAGGGCAAGCATTTTGTCTCATTTTGGTGTCCAGTCTCTACGAATGTCTTTCTGTCCTTAGCAGTAATAAAGCTGTGACAAATATTTCCTATGTCAAGTAACATAAAGCACTATCCGAGCGTTCCAGACAGTGCGTGGTTTTTCAGGAGACGAAAAGTTTGTCAGGGTTTGTCACCGGTGCCCACATTTTACCCCTGGGTTGCGACTTACCCTCGCTCCATGAACACGGCCCCAGTTCTGTAGAAAAGTGTAGCAAACACTGTACCACGTGACTCATCCTAACCCTGCCAGACACCCCACCACCCACACAGTTTGATGCAACACCAGGCGGTCAGTGCACGTGCAACTACACGCGCAGCCTCTCACATCGCTCCCAACCACTGCATCGTCATTGTCCGACGACAAGCGACTTGTCAGGAGCTGGTGATAATTACGATCGCAAGGTGATGGCCCCAACATCCAGAAACTGGAGACAGTTGAGGTCTCAACCGCCAGTAAAATCAAAAGAGAATATTCAGAAGTGGGCTAGAAATAGATGGTGGATTGATAATTATAATTTTTTTTAAAAACTAGGGTGAAAGGGTGATGAACTGGCACAAAAGGAGATGAATTATTAACGGCCCATCAGGCACTGGTGTGACGAATGGTCCCTCTGCCATTTCGCCAGCCAATTATTAGACTGCATGTCTGTCAGGGTTCCATCCTTCCAGCCCGTGCGTGTGCGCGTGCGAGTGCGAGGTCTGAGCATGAAACTGTGGAAAACCTATTTTTATACCATACGTCAGTGTAGAAATATATTTAATATAAAAAAAATTGTGGCCAGTACTGTGTGAACCTGGGACAATCAAGGTCTTTCTTCAGAGATGAAATTTTTGGGTTTGTTGACTTTATTTTCAATGTACACGAATACCTACTCAGTGGTCCGAGCAACCACCCCACACACACACTCACACAAAGACACACATATATGCACACTGCACAAACACACACACATACATGTTTCACGTGACAACCGTTTCGATTTGCACCTCCCATCGAAAAGCAAAAAGCGATTAGGACAGGAATATTTCTGATTTCATCTTGTCCCTCGTGGAGGTTTGTGTACTCGCCCTGCTGGTGTGTTCGCCGGTGGAGACGAAGTCAAGCGAAGTAAAGTATTGTTATTGTGACACCACGTGAGTGGAGGGAGGGGTTAGGAGAGACAAAAAATATTAGTTTGTTGCCTAAACAGTTGACTGTCTGGCGTCTTTAACTTTTATGCAATGTCGATTTTAGAAATGAAATAAACAGTACTTCCTACTTCCTTCAGTACTAAATTAGCAAGCCTCCTCCTCCTCCTCATCATCATCATCATCATCGTTATAATATCGTTATGATAATCATCATAACTTATTATTATCCTCCTACTCCTCCTACTCCTCCTCCTCCTCATCATCATCATCATCATCATCATCCTCATCATCATCAACAACAACAACGATAACATCACTAATACAAGCACCGTAAGCTTCCAGTAAATAATAACTTTGCCTTTGTGAAAACACCTCCCCCCTATTCCCTCCTACCAAAAAATTAAGAATTGTGTGCACGTGAACATCTGAATGTTTTACATATTCAAGTGCTTTGACGACCTGGTCTTATATTCATGAAGCACCATTCAAGTTATCCAGTCAGTAATCCTACCTTGTTGTTTGTGTGGTCATTTAGGATCCAGATAAAAATAAATAAACATTATCTAGTCAGACTATTTGTATAAATGTGTATTTCAGTATCTCGAAAAATATTTGACATTAATACGGCAATAAATAAATTTTGTAATGTATCAGATGTGTATTTCAGAATCTCTTTCCTATGTTAATAATAGTACTGTTTGCAACAATAACAACAACAACAACAACAACAACAACAAAATTTTTACAGCTACAAGCTATTCACTGCGCACCAAACACACGAACACACACACACACAAACACACACACACAAACACACACAAGATGTATGATGCTGAGTATATAAATATGTCTGCTTAGAGGTTGACCTGTACAACAATAAATTCTAAATGTATATTGTTGAGATTTCTAGAAAAATTATTTATTACATACAGAACCTCGGTATAATCAACTTATTCGGACTAGAGAAAATGAATTCAGTACATCAAATAATTCTTGTATCGAGATTCTCCAAGTTCAACGAGCTTTGTGAACGACTTTAGTTTGATTAAATTCTTGAATTTTCTTTGACTGAACAGCGGAGCGAGAAACGGAAAACACTCAAAGATGTGAAAGTATCATTTTCTTATTCACTTACATGCGAATATTTATTGCTGGCTAGATAACATAAGGGAAACCTACTGTTGTTGTTTTTTTGTTTGTTTGTTTGTTTTGTTTTTGTTTTGATTTTTTTGTTTTGCTGTTTTTGTTTGATTGTTTGTTTGGTTTTTGTTGTTGTTGTTGTTGTTGTTGTTGTTGTTGTTGTTTGTTTCTTTGGGTTTTTTGTTTGTTGGTTGGTTGGTTGGGTTTTTCTTTTTTTTTTTTTTTTTTTTTTTTACAGAAAAGTCGGAAAGTTTTGGCTGGACTATATCATTAGAAGCTGTTGTCATCAAAGCATCGTCAAGATATCAAAGGTAACAACTTCTGTCGTCGGTCGTTATAACAGAACACGAATGTTTTGTTTCTCATGTTTCCCTAGGATGTCGAGGTTCATCAACCACTTCTGTCAAAGGGGAGGATCATCCAAGTTTTTCTATACACCTAAAAGTCACAGAAAAAAAATGTTTTTACAACAGCGCGGGTTCGCAGATCTTTCTATCGCCAGAGTTTCTGTCTGGAATGGTGCAGGACCTGAGACCTGTCGCCTGAGGATTGGATGTCTTTGTCCACAAGGATCCCTTCTCACAGACCCTAGGGAGCAGTGGTAGAAAATCACTGTTTCGTCTGATTAAAATGTCCTCATGATTGTCTGATAAGAGGATTTTCTTGATTTCACCTGACCGTCACTCATTCACTTTCTCGTGTTGTACACCACAGTACATACTGTATACATACTTTCACCGACATACTGTATCGCTCGGGGAAGTGGCTCAGCCGGCCAACGCTGCCTTAAGGTCCCTTTGTCCTCGGGATACGGCAAATTTTTTTTTCTGGAAGAATCGAGCCACATAGGAGTGTTCACTAACCTCCTGAAACCAACTAAAAAAAGCTTTTTTTCAAGATCTTCATGTAGAGCGGTCTTCGTTTTCTTGTGTTGTGGTTCTATTCTGCTCTTCCTGAGATCCTACCATTTTTGTTAACGGTCCGAATGGCGGACAGCGTGGATCACCTAACGCTCAACTTGTCTGTCTCATCTTTCTTTTTATTTCTCCTTCTCAACTGACGATCTGAGCTTCCTCTTCCACAGTAATCTGACTCCGCTTGTTTGAACCATTTCACTGTTCCTCACACTGATGACAGTTGGTTTAGCAGACAAACCCTCGCTGGCAGCAGCCAACGTCCTCCCAAACCCTAACACAACAACCGCCTGACGTCACTCAATCGAAAGTCGTTGTAAGTCTTACGTCACAGATCGCTGCCCGATCCCCCTCCCTGTGAACTCTTTGCACTCACATCCACCACATCAGGGAACTGCGTCAGCATCCAAAGAAAAGATCGTTTAAACGAATTTTGTTCAGTTTTGATTTGAATTTTAGTTCGTTATGTTGAAAATTCGTTATATCGAAATTTTTCTTTGATGTTGAGCTCTTTGATGATGTTCCATGACTTTGGAAAAGATTGTTGTATTGAAAAAATTTGTTATATGGAGATTCCACCAGTAATACCCGATGAAACATTCCTGTAAATAAACGCGCTAATCCACTGACAATATCTGGGTACACGTGTGCGCAAATGACTTCGTCAATACCCGGGTACAGGTGCCTGCAAATAATTGCTTCAAGCTAAGACCACGGCCTCCTTTTTGTCACCCCTCCCACTACAACAACCTCCCCCTGAAAGCCCCATTGACGGGCACTAAGGCGAGT
>SRHC01002802.1:0-23619 GCA_004794325.1 Pomacea maculata | reverse complement strand
GCTCCGTTACGCCTTTCGCGCACGATTTTTGCACTGACACGTTCTACGCATGCGCGAACTTCCATACGTGGTTACCAAGGTGATAAACCTTGACCTCGACTATCTGAAAGAAACACTAGGTATCAAAGTAAGAAATGTCGAGATGGATGTGCTTCAAGACAGCTGGTAAGATTGAGTGAGAAAGTTGTGATTTGTCCTGATGAACACATTGTGACAGTCAGCACTGAGCTGAAGACAACGAAGGTGAACAAAGATGTGAAACACAAGACTGCACCAGTCCATGGATTGAATATTTAGTCAACAGCCAAGATATTGATAATATTACTGAAAGTGCATTTAAGACTTTATTATTTAAAGTTGGCAAACAAATCTTGCTGTTTAAGAACTTTGCATGTTGAATATATTTTCAAGTAGAATTTCTCTCATAAGTGACATATTTATGACAACTATATTTACTGCTTATCTTGGTAATCATATTCACCCTCCTATCCTCTTTCTCCCATAAATATCATAAACACAGAAAGTAAGATATATATACAATTTTTTTTTCAATGTACACTACAATTTGTTTATCATCTGCCTGCCATGTACATGTTGAACACGATGAGACTACCTGTAGTCCTTACACATCAGTTCTGTACATCTGTACACAATTCTTGTCAGTAACAAACGGTAATGCTTGTTAATTCCTTCATTTTATTTGTACAAGATACATGTATGTGTATATTTACACATTGTGCTTCAGACAACAGACATCTACTCTCTCTTGCCTCCCTCCCTCATGCATGTATACATATCTACACACACAACCACAGCATTCACCGCTATTCACACACATTATTATGTACAGTGTCAGTGAGCTTAGTATACAAGTAGCCTCCCCTTGACATCAACGTGTTACACAATTACTGTCTAGTCACACACAACACAGACATACACTGAACACGTGACATACAGTTGTTGTTTATTGTGATTTAAAGTGATATTTGTGTTGCTGATACTTCATAAAATACTTTGACAGGAATTGAAAACTTGTGATGTTTGTGTGTGACGGTAACTATAGCAACACTCATGTCTGTCACAGGTTAGACTACTTCCACACTGTGTGTAACAAGCTGCTGACACAAGTTCCTCATCTCCATCTGTGGGCGGCAAGTTGTAACCATAGATCTGGATTCGCCAGCTGGCAAGTGGAATATTTAACCAGACCCCTCCGCTCTCCACCGGCCGTCGTCAGGGAAGTCGAGCAGGACCAGGTGATCACTGAGTACCGTAATGTACTGCCGTATAGTGAGCGAGGTGTGGCCGACCACACAGACGGCCCGCCAGTCAAACGAGTAGATCACCGAGGTCAAGGTCACTCAGATTTCACTCCAGCTAGGTGTGTGACGTGCGGTCGTGACGTGGCCCGCTTCCTACACAGTCTCCGTGTTGGTGTTACAGGTAGGTGTGGGTATTGTGTAGTGTAACGTCTGTTGACAGATAAACATTTATCAGTGTGATAAATAGCAAAGAGGTTAGAAATCGTCTTGTAAATATTAGTGTGACATGTCCGTTTGCCTAAAACCTCTTTATCACATTTTGTCTTCATCCTTTTATCTGCGCCAGGGTTTGTGTGAACTGGTCATCTCTGGAAGTGTGACATCATTATTTTGGATTCTGCATTTGTTTCTGTATCTCCACAAACTTGTCTCAGTTTTCTAGAACATTTGTATTCAACTGTAACATCTGCGCCATCTTGCCATGTGTTGACCTGTTCATCATTTGTATTACTTGTGTCTACTTCACTGACACTTTTAACATGTTTGGCACTGCTGACCACTCACTTCTCCATTGTGTGATGTGCGGACCTGTGTCTCATGGCTGCACTGTCTGTAGAGTAGATGTTTGTGTCCTCTTCATCTCAACGATGTGACTGACGATGAGTGTGATGTCAGGGATTGGTGGTTGTCTGTCGTCTGCTCCATGTGTGTTTGAGGCTGCTGTCACGTGATCTTGTGTCTGGATACTTACCTGTGTGACCTACAACTGAAGTCTTCAGGTGAATCTGTGTTCACCTCCACTTGACTGTGTGACACCTGTAATGTTGCTATGTGTAACGCCGTTGTTTGTGTTGTTTACTTTGTGTACAACATTGAGTTTACCTGTAGTGTGATTGTGGTGTGGAGTCTGATTATCTACATGGACATTGCTGACTGAGTATGTCAAAGCTCTTAGAGGGAAAGTGCGCTATTGAAACGCCGCAACCAACAGGATCATCATCATTAAGAGACTGTTAGTCACGTGTGTCTGTCATTTTACGCTATGTTTATATCCATGTGTCTGTCAGTGTGTACGCTGTATCACCGACAAGTAACTAACAGTAGAAACTGACTTTCAATGTTAACAGAGAATGTCACGACAACAGCCACGACCGTCACCTCCACCAACGGCGGCACAACACCGCCCTGCCTACAGTGGAGAGACGTGCTGGTGTTGGCATTATATAACATGAGTGACGACTCGGGTATGGTGAAGGGACTTAAAGAAGCGGGTATCCCAGTGCGGGTGATGAATGACGGTGACATCGAGGACGTGGTCACGGCCCACAGTGACGTGGTGTGGGTGGCGGATGCACAACGTGTTTGTGGTCTGGAGAGAAAAGTCATCGTCTGTCTGGGGAATTCTACTTATGCTGGGTTCTACTCTATGGCCAGGTGTACGTCACAACTTGTGATTGTCTGCGATGTAAACGATCCGAAAAGTGTCTGACGGCATCACCTCGTGACGTCATACACATGCTGTGTATGACAGAATTACTTACAACAGGAGGTGCAGTCGGTGTCTCTCTTCATACAACACTAGTGTAGACATCAACCCTATACAATGAGTGTTGTTTACACAACAACTAGTATTAACAACATTATACGACAGACAGACTGGGTCTTGTATACTTAACCTTAAGGTCAGGGTTAGAGGGGGAGGTTGATGACCTCCTGTGACCACAAGACTGACCAGTAAACAGTTACATCTAAAATGTTGGCTAGTAAACCCCGAATCAAGATTGTTTAGCAACAAAAAGTAATCAACATCCTTAGAATGAGTGTTTGTTAGAAATAACGTGTCAGCACTAAATCGTTTGAGTGTTGACATTCTGCACTGTTGTTGTTGTTGTTGTTGTTGTTGTTGTTGTTGTTGTTGTTCTTGCAATGTAGCAGATGTAGATATGTGTCGAAGCATAGCTTATTCAACCAACATCAACTGTCATCACCTGTCTCTACATGTTACTGAGCCAACACTGCAACCTGGAGTCAACCGACACACTATAGACATAAAAACAATAACATATTGAAATGTCATTATGACCTTTATTACGCAGCACACACGTGTGGCAAACCAACGAACAAGAGCCATTGCTGTTTACGAACTTTGTTCATTGAAATAAAAATGTACCAACAAATTCTAGTGAACTCATCCAGTGGATGTGATGCGCTCTGTTGACGGACTTCACTACAACACAATCACCACAAACATCTCAGGCAGCCATGGGACCTCCATTGCCCTCCTGCATGAACTAGCGGCGCAAAGTTTCTGTCATCTCCTGGCCTCCTGTTGTCCTGGCAACAACTCATTAGGAGCATCCTCTTCACTGTCCTGCTCTGCCCATGCTGTCACGTGCCGGTGTACGTCACAACTTGTTATTGTCTACCCTTCGAAGGGTATCTGACGTCATCACCTCGTGACGTCATACACATGTTGTGTTTGACACATTTACACACGTTTACTCACAACAGGAGGTGCAGGGGAGGGGGGGATTTGGTGTTTTACGCCGTGCCAGCAGCTAAGGCCATATTACGGCAAGCAGCCAGCCCTGTAAACAGATGCCACGTGCAGAGAAAGAACAGCGTGCCCGACACGAGAAATGAACTCTGGGCAGCCGACATTCACTGTATTGGTGACAGGCGCTAACCGTTGCGCCACGGGACCGCTGAAACAGGAGGTGCAGTCGGTTTATCTCTTTACACAACAACTAGTGTAAACATCAACATCATTTAGCGGTTTTTTTTAATTGACGAACGAGGCGGTGAGGAGAATATGCCAAACTCGCCCACGGGTAAAGGGGTGACTTCAGCTGGCTCGCTTCACCCGACTTTCACCATCACACACCCACTCACCCGCTTATTCGCACGTCCACACGCATACGCGCTGATAAACACTTTAACACGCATGTGCAAATACAACCGACAAGACAGTTGTACAACATTATCTCTTGAAACAAGAAAAATAAAGCTGACATGAAATCAGTTTTACAGAATAATGGATTTAGAAGATAACTAGGCCTTATGTCAATCTTCACATACGCCTAAACACACTGCTCGTCCCTGGTCTACAGTTGACAGTATCGGAATCCGAGAAGCCCCCCTAAACACGAACTGTTACTTTACACTGGCACTGGTAGCACCACTCGGCTACCTCGCCCTCGGCTACTTGAAGATGAGTACAACTGACTGCAAACACTCTGCCTTCTCAAAGATTTCCTGCCGCTGCTCCGCCACAGTTGCCCCGGCAATGGAAGGCAGCGACGATTCTCAAAGGTGGAAACAACTTCTCTGCTGTTCTCTGAAGACGACGACAACGGGACCGGTGACACGGTGTCTCTACCAGACGCGGCCTCGCACGTCTTGCTGCCGGACACAGTTGACTCCATCTCTTTTCGTTTGGGAGAATCGGCCTCTTATTAGCACCACGCTCTCTCCTCTCTACACAACCAGACTGTGATGCGTGATTGGTTGTAGTGGTATGTCATGTGGTATGACTGACCAATCGAATGCATGTATGGCCACCAGCCAGCGTTTTAATATTGGGTTTAGACCCAATTTCGAGGGTCTTTTGCTACATGTGTAGGGTAGATTTGACTGCATGAAAAAAAAAAACTGTTTACACACCACCTTACTTATTCTCTTCCTTCTTTGACAAAGTTTTACTATCTGTCGTTCCATCAAACATCAAAACCAGAGAAACAGAATAAGCGACCGAGTGATGTCTTGGTCATGAATGGCTGATGATGGTGACATCAAACACAATGTCTACATCACAGGACGTGAGATACTTTGCTCCCTGGAGGTAAGTTTTTAATCGCCTGACCTAGTCCCACCGATCATCTGGTGTTCCAGAGGTGACTAAGAGCCTTAGGTTGATCCCAGCGTGACTGACACCCCATCTCGTGCTCGCCTCTCGACGTAACCGTGTGTTACGTGACATCACAGCGTGACAGCGCTTAAGTCAACGTCACGTGACATGGGAGTCAACACCCATAACTATCAACGAGGTGTGAGACGCACTACTTGTCATCGTCATCCTTAGCTGCAGACCAAAATAGGAATCCTACCCGCGTTAACCGAACGCATACACAAACATACAGGCACACAGACACATGTGTCAGTATACAGAAACGTACTGTATATCAGTATTCGTTCTGCATATAAACATAATGCAACACACTAACGGCCAGTGTCAAATAAGCTTCCTGGAGATACCCGATGTCAGTCATGTCAGACGTGTGTATTGCATAAAAATGCTGCATAAAAGCTGGACATCAACATTTTCTTAAGCAGCTGCAGGAAGGTAATCAGTGTTTGAAGTCGACACTGCCGATGTGTACGTCTAAAATCTGAGCAATGGAAGATAACCAGATGTGACAGTAGAGATAAAATGACCAGGAAAAGACGATAAATGGCACAGACACAGAAATCCACACATGGAGGTAGTTAATATCGTCACAGAAGAACTGATGAACATGAGACACAACAGTTCACGCAGATAAACTGGCAAATGTGGAAGTGAGTGAGAGGAGTCACCCTTTAGCCAATTAGTTATAAATGAAACACTTCAGTTTTTACCGAGTTTATCTCTGTGTAGCTACAGAAGACATCATGTGCTTACAGAATGCAATGCGCCTCAGATAATGCTACCTCACCACAGCGTGAAGGGAAGCGAGAGCGGCTCACCTGAGCAGACGACGTATGACGACATTGTTGACAGTTGTCTCTCCTGTACAGGACCAAGTTTGTAGAAGGCAGAGTCTGCTCCCTTTGGGAGAAACCAGTTATTTATGTAGGGTCAAAGGGTAATATAGTGTCAGTGGCATAGTATCAGTGGAAGAGTATAATACAATAGCATAGTTGCGCAATGTCACTGGCATAGTATCAGTGTCATGCTGTCACTGGCATAGTATCAGTGCCATAGTGTATGTGCAATAGTATTAGTGTCGTAGTGTCAGTGACATAGTGTCAGTGTCAGAACAAGATAAGTTTTACAGGATGAAGAAAGTCAGTAGCCGCTGCTCCGTCTCCAACGTCCTGCCGGCCCCGTGCTATTATTAGCCCGGCTTGTGGTGACCGTGGCGACCTCTGGCCACCTACATCATCGCTGAAACCGTTTGTTCACACACATAAGTACTTGTAAACATCGTGATCATCCTTAACGCTTGTTTTCGGAGATTTGGAAAAGTTTCTGCAGGCAACACTGCGTAGAAAGCAATTGTCTGCATCTCTCGAAATTTGTCAAGTAGGGATGTCTGGCTTTGCAAGTCAATCAGTTCCAGTTGCAGGTCTGTCGGGGCACTTGACACATCTGCCGCAAATGGATTTTCGAAGAGACGTATTTCATCCTTCAAATCATGAAAATCCTTAAATCTTTCACTGAAATTATCCTTCAAGAGCCCCAAAAGTTCTATCATTCTTTCTTTGGGGAAAGACAGATGTTGCTGCTGATCCTGACGTAGAGATGTACACGTTGGGAAGTTGACAAGCTCCATCCTTCCCGCCTGCTGAATGAAGAGTAGTAATTTCGCTTGGAATGCTGTTATGTCCGCATACACATGCGAAATCAACTTGTCTTTCCCTTGTAGTTTGGTGTTGAGTTCATTCAGATGTCACGTGATGTCGCATAAAATCGCCAAATCCCACAGCCACGAGGGGTCGTTCAGCTGAGGCACTTGCTTTGATTTCTCCGTCATAAAAATTTCAATCTCATGTCTCAAATAAAAAAACCGTTTAAGTACCTTTCCTCGGCTTAACCAGCGGACTTCACTGTGAAAGAGAACGTCTTCATATTCGCATTCTATTTCTGTCAAAAATTCCTTGAAAGTTCTGTGGTTCAACGCCTGTGATCAGATGAAGTTTACAGTGCTGACCACAATCTTCATCACATGGTCCAGATTCAACACCTTGCCACAGAGATTTTGTTGGTGAATAATGCAATGAAGCCGCAGAGGCTCGGTTCCATTAGACTTGACCACTTTTCTAATAACCCTTGATGCCAGTCCGCTGTGGCATCCAACCATACTTCTGGCACCATCGGTAGTCACTCCCACTAATTTTTCCCAAGGAAGAGCAAGACCCTCTATTACGGCTGAAACTTCTTTGAGCAGGTCTTGGCCAGTGGTGTTCCCGTGCATGCCCCTCATGGCCGCGAACTCTTCTGTAAGTTCAAAATCGCAGTTTGTACCGCGAATAAATACCAAGAGTTGAGCGGTGTCGGATGAGTCGGTTGACTCGTCAGCAGCAATAGAAAACATTTCGAAACGTGCTGCTTTGTCCCTTAGTTTTGACTGGAGATGTTTCCCCATATCTTCCACTCGCCGTGCAATTGTCGTGCGAGAAAGGCTGACGGCTTCAAATGCATTCTTCTTTTCAGGACACAGTTCCTCCACCACTGCTAGCAAGCACTTGTTTACGCATTCGCCGTCGGAAAATGGTTTCACTTCTCTGCTCAAAATGTGAGGAACTCGGTAGCTTACCGCCGCCTCGTTTTCTTGTCTTTTCTTGCTAAATATTCTCTTCAAGCCTCCAATTTCTTGACGTAACTTAGCAATCTTGTCTGTGCGGCTCGAACCAAGGATGCTATCATACTTGTTCTTGTGCTTTGTTTCATAGTGCCGTTTAATGTTGTCTTCCCTAAAAACAGCCACACTTTCTTTGCAAATCAAACACGATGACTTGTTATCATGTTGCATATAAAAGTACAGATTTGTCCACTTTTCTTGGAAGTTTCTGCACTCAGAGTCAACTCTTCGTTTCTTCGGCTCTCCCATTTCACCAGCGAGCAACTGTCACCCGCCAGACGACAGGACAACATTTTCGTACTACAGGCCCCGACAGGTGTTGAGGGTCAATTTTGTCCAGTTGGACTTTTCTTTAAAAATGGATTCCTTGGGTATTGAACTAAGAGGAAAATACACTTCTATGTTAGAATAAAAGCTAGAAATTGTCTTAAAATATATTTTAATCGAGGTACCATCCTGATTTCCACAGGAAAAAGACGAAATTCAAGCGTTGTTTTGGTATTGAGTCCCTGTCAGAACCCCATTGTTTTATACCTTGCTAGAAAGCCCGGAGTCTGTATTTTCAATCTCTTTAACGACTGATTCAAATATTAACCAATCAAAAGATCACTCATCCACTGAGGAATGCGGCGTCCCTCGTTCTCAAACACTGGTTTCCTCCAAAGACGAAAATGAAGAATGAAATCCATGAAAGATTGAGAGACGCCCCTACGTAGGAATAAATACTTCTTCTTCACTTCTTTTTCGGTTTTTATAATAGGTTTTTTTATTACTAACATGCCAATTTCCTGTACTGTTTAGCAGAAGCTTCGCGGGCCGGACGGCACTACGTCGCGGGCCGGATATGGCCCGCGGGCCATAGGTTGGCCATCCCTGCTCTAGACGAATCATTCGCGATAAAGTCTTGGTTTCTAGCTTCCTTCAAACCCCAGGCCCGCTACCCCCGGAGTTCCGCCTCCCTTAGACCTGGAAATAGTAAACTGCAGACTTGAAACTAGAATCTGAATGTGCAATGATTGGGTGTTCTTTGTCAGACATTTCTTTAAAAGAAAAAGGAAAAGAAAAGCAGAAGTAAAGCAATCCACTTATCAAGACAGGACCCCCATTCATAGCAACGGGCCCAGGTACATCAGACACCACCTGTCCCCCCCCCCCCCTTCAGGCCTTTTATCGGATATATGAACTGTATCTGCAAATGTAGGCAAAAATAACCGAAATGGTTTAAACCTTCCTCGACATCTCATTATAGGAATTGTTAGAACTGTTACATCAAGCACACACACACACAAAGACACACACACACACACATACACACACACACACACAGACACACATCCTCCATCTTGCTGACCGTGTACGTGCTTCTCAATCTTTCTGTCCGCGGCATCTGAGCATCTGGAGCAAACTCTGAGACCTGCCTTCATCTTCAACAGGTTTCACCTTTGACCTCTAGAAGCAAAACCCAGCCACTTACCGCCTATTATCTATTATCTACCTGACTGGTATTATCGCTGTGAAGTCAGTTCCACTACCAATGGCAGCTGTCAGTCCATGATCTCTGTTACTATTCACAGTGAGACCTGTCTTGCCTGTCAAACTCAAAGGTCGAACCTTGGAAACTGACTGAAGGTTCAAACTGATTGTTAGGTCAACAAGTCTGTTTACATTCTGACGGCCATCATCCTCTTGTCAACATGAGCAGCTGCACTAACAGCTAACAAGCAACTCTTTGCTGTTTGTGTGTGTGTTTATGTATTTGTGTAGAGAGCTGTGAGCCTGCCTTCATGTTGGGGTAGGGCGATATATAAACATTTGTATTATTATATTTGCTGAGTAAACTGGCGGTCAGACACGCAGACTTCTGATTGTCCATGGTGCCATCTAGTTACTGGCATCAGAAGGTCTTTGTATGGACTGTGTGTTAGGAAACACAAATGTGTAATTATCTTTCACCTCACATTCGATAGTCATTCTCGACTAATGTTTAATGAAACCTCAGGCAAACCTGTTGTCTGGATCTTAATTTAGTAAAAAAAATGTTTTACTGATAATGGTACGTGTGTGTGTGTGTGTGTGTGTGTGTGTGTTTGTGTTTGTGTTTTGCATCAATTTAGTGCTTTCACTTTCTTGTCTATTTAAGGTTATTTTGCAATTTAAGCCTGTACACAGCAAATTATAAAGAAAATTAATTATTATTGTTAATGTAACTTTTGGTGACTAAGGTCAGTTTAGTGCCATAACAGACACAGTCAGCCCCCACATTGAGAATGATCAACAAGAATTTGTTCCGTCGACAGCTCGTACACACTTGTGCAAGGTGCAAAGCTCAAAACTCAAATAAAAAAGAAAGAACAATTTGATTGAAGATAGATATGTTTACTTCAAGATTATTTCATCCAGCAGCAGAAGCAGACTAAAAGATGGAGCAAGAGTGAAGTGAACACACAGATATAACAGAGAGCTTGTGTGTAAGGACATCGTGGACAATGTTTCAAGCTGCACGTGACACGATGACAAGAGTCATCATAGGGCTACAGTAGACACAGTGAGCCTACAGGATGTCATTTATCTACACTGAAGCTTGTGGCAGTACACTGACAAGACATTGGAGTAAGATAACTACAGGCTGACAGCTAACATTGACAACATTATAAAAACATTTTGTATTGTAGATAAACACAATCTCGTCTAGTAGCAGAAACATTTGTTTGTCAAGTGCAGCATCTCACTTGTTTATGTTTGTTTGTTTGTTGGCCATCGTTCTTACTGCTGTGTGTTACTGCTGGCCACATGTTAGTGAAGGTGTGTTGTCACCACATTGTGATAATATTTGCTGTCACAGCGGTTACTGAATGTTCACTGTTGTATCTGTTCACTGACACTGAGTACAGGGTACGTCAGCGGGTCACGTGTAGCAGGATAGTGAAGACAAGCAGGATGGAGATGGGAGACAAGCAGGCTTGCTGAAAGCATTTGTTGCTGGATTTGTAGTAGTTGCTGATCCTGTAGTAGGGATCACCCTCGTTTCATGATGGGACCAGTGAGGGGAATACCGGGGTTCTTACGGACATCACCAAGGACATTAGGTGGTGGAGCTGGGAGCGAGCCATGTAGAAGTGGAAATGGCCCTAGGCTACGTGTTCCGCCTGTAACAAAGTGTGACGAGGCCAACATTATAAACACAAGACTCAGCACGTGCACTGTGTAACTTATCCTACAATAAGTAAATACATCAATAACAATAAACAGCTTGTGACACAGAGGCTAAAGTGTCATCACGACAGTGGACATCAGATGTCCCAGGTTCGTTTCTCGTCGAGAGAAATTCCTCTTTGTGACTTTTAAAGGCTCAAACAGCTGATTGTGGGTTTTATCGGTTTTATCCAATGTGTCTGTGTGAGTGTGAGTGAAAAAGAGAGACTGATTGAGCAATTATGATTTCAAAGATGATTAATATTTAATGGCTCCTGAAAAGTGTCTTCTTCTTCCTTTATTCTTCCTTCTTTCTTCTTTTTCCTTTCTTCTCTTTTCTTTTTTATCTTCTTGCTTCTTTAATATTCTTTCTTTCTTCTATCTTCTTTATTTTTTCTTTCATCATGCCGAAAACGAGACGAACCTTGCACACACACACACACACACAATATACCTGTGTGATTACCTCCCCTCCCCCCAAATAACCTGCGAGTCCCATACGAAATAAAAACGAGTACAAGGAATGGCTGACTAGAGACCTGGCAAAAGACAGAGGAAAGAAAAGAGCAAAAGCAGATCGTTCAGTGTCAAGACCAGCAGGAAAAAAAAAAAGCTCCAAGCGAACTACTGGGAGATGAACCGAGAAGTTAAGAAGAGTGACAGAGGCGACAAGAGATAAGGTTGCACACAGGATGACAGAAAAGACAAAACAAACAGCAAAATGAAATAACACAGAGACTATACGGACTTCAATAATTCTGTCAGGATGGCAAAAACACAAATGCATGTCGGCCAGTAAAGAGTAACAATGGCAGCGCCATCACCGGCGACTAAGAACAATCAAGTGCCGAGTAACAATTTGCCAAACTAAGAAATCGTCTTTTTCTTGCTACTGTATTTAATGGCCGTAATTTGTATGTACAACAACTTTGATGCAACAAGTGGGTTGATTTTATTGTTATTTATCATTAGCTTTTATCAAACTTCTATGTTTTAATACGCAGTTTTAGTTTGAGCTTATTTAGGTAAGTACAAATGTATTAATTAAAACAGTTAGCATATACTTTAACTGTTGTCAGCATGGAGTACTTTTATACCAAACCCCATCATATACTTGAATGCAACTGAAGGGCTTCAAAATGATGCCGTGTTGTTATTATCAGTTACTTGTTTTCTGATAAATAAATTCTTGAATTTTTTTTTATTAACTTTAATGTGTTTTTAGACAAACGAACTACATCGCCTTTTTTTTCTTTCTCAGTAGTGTTAATTTATTTTATATTCAATTAACCCAGACACGATTTATTTTTCATTGTGTCTATTATATCACTGAAGAGGAATGTTTATATCTCACTGTGATGTTTATCTCCGGGATGGTGTGTGTCTTCACTGAAGAAGACCAGAAACACCTCTTGGTGACGAATTCTTTGTCAACATATTTGTTGTTTTGGAGAGCAAGTTACTAAAGCAATATCGAATTGTAATAGAAATAACAGCCCGAATATTCTAGTGCACTGAGGGTACCTACCCGGTGGCTGTGGAGCAGACATGCAGGTGCCAGAGATGAGGAGCACCATAGCCACGAGTATCAGCAGGCGGCGCATGATGAGACAACTCGACCGTCTGGCGGACAACTGCAAACGTTGAGAAAATCGCTTGGGAAGCTCTGCTGGGTGTGAATATGTCTCGTGGGCTTCACCCTATTTATAGGGGCAGCTCCCTCTCCCAGAGTTCATGTCTTGGGATGTCTTCTGTGTGGAAAAGTTCGCACAACAACCTGCTTTTTTTCAGAAAGACAGAAAAGGAAAGATAAGGCGTGTTCTTGTTGACAAGTGTTTGTCCTGTTGAAATGGTTGGCTAAGTTATTTCTGAAAGTATTTCACTCTTTGACATGTTCTGATGATCTTACCTAAAGGGTTAATGTCATCTGACTTTGAGGTCAGGTTGGGGTCACAACGCACAAGACCACTCCCACTGGTCCCTCGCACACACACCGAGAGAGAGAGGGCGGTCACGTGATCCAAGTGGACCCGCTTCTCAGATTTCTGGAATATAGTTTCTAGTTCTGTCCCCATCGTCGCCGGCTGAGATGATGGGGCTACTAGTCCATCGCTTGCAGTAGATACCTGCTTGACTGATAGTAGGTTCTCTTATTCTTCCTTCTTGTTTTCTCGTAAACATTTCTGTACAATGTCTACACACATTCTTTTGTGGCTTTTGTGCGATATAAACAACAACATACATTAAAATAATTTATTTACAGACTGATATTTTCTCGGCATAATTGGTTATTTCCCATGTTTCAATTTACAGCAGTTTTCGTGTTACAGTTAGCGGTGTTTACACTTACAGTAGATGATGTTGGTCACACTAAAGCTAACAAACATTACTATTTATAGTTGCGTGTGGTGCCACCTAGAATCCTGTGAGTGACTAGGTGGACTGCTGTCTATCTGTCGAGACCAACGTTTATCGGTTTGCTAAGTTTTCCGCTTTTAGTCTCGTCAGGCCTGAACAATGAATGAGACTAAATCGGAAGCTGTGTAGTCTCCTGCCTCGGTTTAGTAGTTCATTTGACAAAATGTCGTGTTGATGTAACCCAGTATACAAGTTGCTGTCTGTACAGCGCATCCTCCCACTCGTAAGCAGCTCTTAGCGGTTACAGACCAACGCCAGAGATTTGTCGCTACATACAGACGATGTACACCTCACCTGTACATTCTAGCTCACAAACACATCCGTTAATTATCGGCTAAACGGAGTGCGCCACTCGCAGCTGGGATCAAAGAAAGCCGCTTATAGTGAACTACGTCACGCTAACAGTACACTCTGTCATAATAACCGTGTACTACGTCACGCTAACAGTGTACTACGTCACGCTAACAGACTCTTGCTCTAATATTTGTCTTTATCTTCCTACAGCAGGTCATTGTAACTGTCATTAGCATTGTGTCTAGAAATGTCTCATCAGATTCTACAAGGTGTGTTTCCAAGGGAGGAATATTCGCTAAATTATCTGTCACATGGGAAGGCTGAGTACTCTTCTGTCACTCCTTTAATGTCAGTATTTATTGGAGTTAGTCTTTGTCCTTCCAATGGGAGGAGCTTAGCTTTCATCTCCTGTCCTCTCGCAGTTAGCATCTACATTCCATGTATGTGGTCAAAGTTCAAAGGTGAAGGCAGCCGCTAGTCCTGCAGGAAACGATCTTGTCTTTGTGTGTCCACAGTGTCCTGCTTCTGTTGATGGAGAGATGCTCTCACCTTTCTTATTCCTCCACTGCTGCATTCAACATTCATCTCTCAATAATCGTCTCAAGCACTCGTTTTGTCACACAACACTTCCATTTGCTGTGTGTTGAATGTCTGTGTGTGTGTGTTTGTGTTGAATGTCTGTGTGTGTGTGTGTGTGTGTGAATGCGCTGTGCGCACATGTACACGTGCATATGTATGTATGGTAGATGAGTAGGTAGACCCGTCAATAGGTTTGAGTGCAATGTATGCATGATGGACGGGTAGACAGACACGTAGATAGCATCGAATACTTTGCATGCTGAACCATCAGATGTGGTGGAGGAGTCATGTTCGCTGTCGCATGTAGAACATGACTCCTCCACCTCATCTGATGGTTCAGCATGACTGCACGCGAGAGTAGGCAGCTCCCATTACGTCATTAACCTACAGAGCACGTGGTGGTCAAGGCCAGGCGAAGTTTTCCAAGCAAAACCTAAAGGTAGATGTGACAAGGCTACCCTGTCTGCGCCAAAGGGAGTGTAGAACATGGAGACGGGGGAACAAGGAGGTGCGAACGGTATGTGTCGACAGAGGGCGCTTTACGTCAACGAAGAATGCAAAGTATTCGATGCTATCTACTTGTCTGTCTACCCGTCCATCATGCATAAATTGCACTCACACCTATTGACGGGTCTACCTACTCATCTACCACACACACACACATCACACACGTGCGTACACACACACACATTCAGGTACATTTTCAAAGTCACCTACTAACCGACTAACCGCTGTATCTCCAGGTGTCATGTGACATGTGACTGGAGTCTTCTCAACCACAGCAGCGCACGCGACGACGCAGTGTGGCGGTTGTTCACGGCTGAATGATTCTTTGCGCTGTGTACTCTTGTTGGTGGAGTGACACGCTCCATGGCAACATGATAACGATGGTGTTTGTCACTCGGGGCTCAGACCCAGTTCTACCTTCTCTTTATAAAGGGACCTTCATGAAGCACCTCACAGTGTCCTCCTTACTCTCACCCTCCCCCCTCCTTGACTAACGGGTAATACTTCTAAATAAGCTTTGTCCACAGAGAAAAGATAAACTGTGCGAAGATGACAGATATGGTTGACATGTATCAACCTATTTACTTGACATAGTTGTACTTGACACCTGCATGTGACAACTGTGATCGTATTTCAATAATTCGGTTATCATTAGAACAGAAGAACAGGAAGTGCAGTGTTTGTTTACGCGCGAACTGCAGGACACTTGTCAACTACTGTGGAACCTCGGTTAGTGAACGCCTCGGTTAGCGAATTTTTTGGATAACGAACACAAATTTTGTTAAAAATTTGTCTCGGATAACGAACAAAATTTCGGATAACGAACAGCCATGTGAACCACACGTGACCGACCAGCATGTCATCATTCGCGCTAGCGACACAGTTACGATCCTTATCTGTAAGCATCCTTCTTATTTAGTGATTTTTGTGCTTTAGTTTAATAAGATAATCTTCAATCATGGCTCCAAAGAAGATTAAGAGCAATGACTAGTAGTGATTAGTAGTGAGGTGATGACAGTGCGATAGTGCGATAGGCAATAGCAGCCAAAACATGTTCAATGATAATGTGATGTCGTGTAACCCAAGTTTTACAAAAAGACAGAAGCAACAGACACTGCACAAGTTTTTTCTTTCAACCTCAAACCACAGAAAAGGGAAGTCATCCCCGATTTTACAGTGTCACGTGCTCATGGAGGGGGAATCCAAACAGTCATTCCACTATTTCCTCCCCACACCTCCATCCACCCGCGCCGTCAAAACAAGTTTTCTGATATTTAAATGCTTTGGTTAATGTTTTAATGTTTATTTAACTCCATTTATGTTGTATTATAACTGTTCTCACTAAAACCTACCTATATATATATAGCCTGTAACTTTCAAATATTAGCGAGTCAACAGGGGCTGGGAACCAATCAAATCTATTTCCTTTATTTCTTATGGGAAAAATTGTTTCGGATAACAAAGAACTTTCCAGAACGGACTGTGTTCGTTAACCGAGGTTCCACTGTATTTGTTTTAATTGCTATACTTTCGTGCATATTCACCTACCAGCTTCTTTTGGTATCTTACATTATGTTTAATATTACTTATTCTCGTCGTAATTACTTAATTACTTACTTTATTCTTCTCCCTGCATGGAAATGCAGTTAAAAACTCTCCAGACTGTTGCTTTCTATATCAATATATATATATAATACATAAAGAACCTGATACCAATGACTACATGGCTACAAGGCACAATGAGAAGACTGCGTGAGTTTGACATCGGGCCACATCAGTTTGCTGATGCCAAGTGTTTATTTAAAAATTCAATATCTAGAATAAGAAAACACCCGTTTGGATGTCTGATAGCATTATGTAGCTTGTATTCAACATTATTGTTAAACAACACTGCTACATACTTTTCATTGGAGCTATTCCCTGCCAACCACGTATCCAAACCGCAGGCTGCATGAACAATTTTTTCAAATTTTTCTTCTAGATGAGTTTCTTGTACAAAATAAATCCTGTAACTCTGAAAGTCAAAACATTTCTTCCTTTATCCGTGTCACTAAGGCCATTAACATTCAGTGTAGCGTTGCTAAATCCACTTGTTGTTGTAATTATTTCCATGCTTTAATATGTAAAGAGTAATAGATAGCCGTGAGTGAAGCTACCATCATAATTAATAATTCCTGCATACATACAGCTGATTGAAGATCTCAGTAAAAACAAAAGTTATTATCTACAGTATCTACAGTATCTACAGTATCTACAGTGTCTAGCTCCTTTGGCTGGTGTTTAGCGATGTGCCCACCATGACCATCACAGATCATTTCAATAATTTAAACAATTGAGAGGTGGCTGCAATATAAACCACAACAAAGACAAGACAAAGAACATAAAGACAAACACCACAAGATACAAATGAGTAAGTAAAAGATAAACTGAATGTTATATCAGGTTGTCAAGGTGACTACCATGGTCACCATATTTTGCCAGGAGCACTGACCTGGTGGTTTCCGCACTGGTGGTGGAAGTGTGTAAGTAAAGCCTGCGGGTTAAATAACTTTATAACATGTGAGTCCTTACAAGTCCAAATATGCATCTTCTGAAAAAAAAATAAAAAAAATAAAAATCTACTATTTTTAGCAGCAAACATGTAGTCAGTGCAGCTTTACTTGTCGGTTTTTCTGTAAGACGAGAAAGAGAGACGAGAACGATTGAAAGTACTTGGCGATGTGCTGGGTGGAGAGGGTGGCGGTAACTGTGTCAAATGATCAGGACTGGACAAAGGAGAAGAAAATCCGTTTCTACTTTATTGCCGCGAAGGTGACACTTGATAGTTGTCCATAAAATAAGAGAGAGAGAGAGAGAGAGAGAGAGAAAAGAGAGAAAAGAGAGAAAAGAGAAAGAGTAAAAGAACTGAAGTCGGATAGATTCAACAGTGGATACACGTCCATGGTCCTACAACCACGGCATCATGAGAGTTTGTAAAGAAAGGTCTGCATGCTCTATATACATTGTCATATACCTGTATATATTTTAGAACACGATTTTTCTGTTTACCTTCATTATATTTAAATTATTAATTATATATTATGGTTTTTTTATTTTTTGCTTGCTCAATGTTTTGGCTGCATGTGAACTCGCGAATACTAATCTGCTGAGTCCTTAGACAGAACACGATAATCATGAATAGTAACATGTAAACCTATGTTTATTATTTAAGTAAATAATAAATAAACGTATAATTATTCCTTTATTTTTATTGGTAAAAGTCACAGGGCTTCTGCTAAGGCTAAATTCTTTGGGGTCCCAGGGACCCCTTCTTCAGATTTTTAAGGGGTCCCTGTTCTTCGCCCAAATTTGAAGGGGACCCTATTGACGAAAATTGAAGGGGTCCTCCGAACTTTTAATGCGTACTGTAGGCAATTTTTTGCGTAAGCAGAAGCCCTGCAGTAAAAGGTTCTCCTTTGGGAGCGATGTCTGTGTGTGTGTGGCGGAGGACGTAGTATTTGTGTCTCTTTTAAACAAATGTTTTCGGGAAAATAAGAAGGAAGAGTAAGACAACCTACTATCAGTCAAGCAGGTATCTATCTACTCCAAGCTATGGACTAGTAGCCGTATCTCAGCCGGTGACAGTATGGAAAGAACCAGAAATTCTATTCCACAAATCTGAGGAGCAGCTCCACTTGGATCACGTGACATGTGATCATCTCTCTTGCTCGCGCTAGGGACCAGTGGGAGTGGCTTTGCGCGTTGTGACCACAAATTGACATCAAAGTCAAATCACATTAACCCCTTTGGTAAGACCACCAGAACATGTTAAAGAATGAAATACTCTCAGAAATAACTTAGCAAAACATGCTTGAACAGCGCAAACACGCGCAGTATCTGACCTTTTGTGTCACTTCTTTCTGAGAAACAAATTCCTTAGTGACTTTTTTGAACTTTCCAGACAAAAGACATCCTGCGACGCACATTCCGAGTGGGGAGCTGCCAGTATAAAGAGGGTGAAGCCCACGAGACATGTTCACACCCAGCAGAGCTTCCCAAGCGATTTTCTTGAACGTTTGCAGTTGTCCGCCAGACGGTGGAGTTGTCTCATCATGCGCCGCCTGCTGATACTCGTGGCAATGGTGCTCCTCATCTCTGGCACCTGCATGTCTGCTCCACAGCCACCGGGTAGGTACCCTCAGTGCACTACAATTGTTATTTCTGTTATTAGTCAGAAATGTTTTAGTAACTTGGTCTCCAAGAGAACTAAGATTTTCATAGCGAGTCGTAACATTCATCGTAATATACAAAGTCATAAACGTATTTTTGTAAATGTTTTAAGCAAAATGTTTTAATAATGTTTGCAGAAAATGTTATTTTAAACGTTTAATATGCCCATTAAAGTTAGGTTTTAAAAACGTTTAATTTTAAACCATACACACTCTCTGAAGTTCCACTTCAAACCTGGTAAGAATGACATACACAGATTTTCATTTCCTTTTCATGAAAACATATTTAATGTCATTGAGTATAAACCCATGAAACATTTACATCATACAATAACAGTTTATCTTACATGTACAACAAATGGTGACAATTTGTGATAACGATGAATCAATGATACTCAAAAAAAAAAAAAGAGAGAAAAAAGTATAGGAATTAATGAAACAGTGATAAATGAAAGCAAAGGAATTTTCTTAAATGAACAGACTTTTAAATATTTCAATTTCAAATGATTAAAGGAGAGGTGTTGGGGCCCCGTGCTCCATTGGGAGTCGCAAGGAATAATTAACTAAAATTAAATAGAACTTTAGATTTACTATAAAAAAGAGTGAAATGCAAATGTACATTTGAATAATGCACAAAATACATAAAAATATGGTTATATCCCTCTGTAGATAACAACATTCAAATCTCTATCCTTATACAATAGACATATTCCAATTAACCAGGCTTTTTTAATGTTACAAAACTCTGTAAAGCAAAGAGGCCTTAAAAAATTTATTTAGAACATGATCAGTTTGTCCCATGATAACTAAGAATAGGAAAATCGTGTTGGTGCTTCACTTCTCCAAAGTTCCCAGGAATCAGGGATGGTGCCAGGTAAGGACCTTTCATGTATTTGTAAGGACCTAAGTGATCGTCATCAATGCGTTAGTTTTTCTTATGTACAAAGAGATATAATTTATGAATCTTCGGTCTTCTCTATTTTCTGAGATACATGTATTACTATTCTAGTAATAAATAATCAAACAGTTAATTTTGATGCCTATCTGCCATATTTAAATAACTTAAAAAGTTTTTACCTGAGGTGCCTGGCCTTAATTGAAGATGAGGATAATAACGATGTCACAGTTTTTACTTTCAATTTCTTTGAAGTGTCTTTTTGCCAAATCCCAATGAGGAAACGTAGCTACACAATTCTGCCATAATATTCCAGTAAATTCACAGGGCACAGAAACACAGTTGTCACTTCCTTCTCATATGCTAGCATTTAGTTAAGAAGATGGAAGAAGTAGAAACAAAGAAGAAAGAACATTAAAGAAATAAATAAAGAAAAAAGAAAGAAGAAGAAAGAAAATAAGAAAAAAGACGAAAGAGGAAATAAGGAAGAATGAAGAAAAAAGAAGAAAAAAAGGATGAAAAAGAAATAACGAAAGAAAAGATAAAGAAGATAGAAGAAAGAAAGAATATTAAAGAAGCAAGAATACAAAAAAGAAAAGAGAAGAAAGAAAAAAGGAGAAAGAAGGAAGAAAAATAAGAAAGCAAAATAAGAGAAACAAGAAGTAGAAAGAAGAATAAAAGAAGAAGAAGAAGAAGAAGAAGAAGACACTTTTCAGTAGCCATTAAATATTCATCATCTTTGAAATCATAATTGCTCAATCAGTCTCTTTTCCACTCGCACACGCACACACGTTAAAACCCCACAATCAGCTGTTTACGACTTTGAAATTCACAAAGAGGAATTTCTCTCGACGAGATGCGAACTTGGAACATCTGATTTCCACTGTCGTGATGACACTTTAGCCTCTGTGTCGAAAGTCGTTTATTGTTATTGATGTATTTTCTTATTGTAGGATAAGTTACACAGTGCACGTGCTGAGTCTTGTGTTTATAATGTTGGCCTCGTCACACTTTGTTACAGACGGAGCACGTAGCCTAGGGCCATATCCACTTTCACCAGGCTTGCTCCCAGTGGCACGACCTAATGTCCGTAACAACCCCGGTAAACCCCTCACTGGTCCCATCATGAAGCGAGGGTGATCCCTACTACAGGATCAGCAACTACTACAAATCCAGCAACAAATGCTTTCAGCAAGCCTGCTTGTCTCCCATCTCCATCCTGCTTGTCTTCACTATCCTGCTACACGTGACCCACTGACGTACCCTGTACTCAGTGTCAGTGGACAGATACAACAGTGAACATTCAGTAACCGCTCTGACAGCAAATATTATCACAATGTGGTGACAACACACCTTCACTAACATGTGGCCAGCAGTAACACACAGCAGTAAGAACGATGGCCAACAAACAAACAAACAAACATAAACAAGTGAGATGCTGCACTTGACAAACAAATGTTTCTGCTACTAGACGAGATTGTGTTTATCTACAATACAAAATGTTTTTATAATGTTGTCAATGTTAGCTGTCAGCCTGTAGTTATCTTACTCCAATGTCTTGTCAGTGTACTGCCACAAGCTTCAGTGTAGATAAATGACATCCTGTAGGCTCACTGTGTCTACTGTAGCCCTATGATGACTCTTGTCATCGTGTCACGTGCAGCTTGAAACATTGTCCACGATGTCCTTACACACAAGCTCTCTGTTATATCTGTGTGTTCACTTCACTCTTGCTCCATCTTTTAGTCTGCTTCTGCTGCTGGATGAAATAATCTTGAAGTAAACATATCTATCTTCAATCAAATTGTTCTTTCTTTTTTATTTGAGTTTTGAGCTTTGCACCTTGCACAAGTGTGTACGAGCTGTCGACGGAACAAATTCTTGTTGATCATTCTCAATGTGGGGGCTGACTGTGTGTGTTATGGCACTACACTGACCTTAGTGACTAAACCACTTACATTAACAATAATAATTAATTTTCTATATAATTTGCTGTATACAGGCTTAAATTGCAAAAAAATACTTCAATACAGACGAAAGTGAAAAGTGCAAACACACACACACACACACACGTACCATTCTCAGTAAAACATTTTTTTTTACTAACTTAAGATTCACACAACAGGTTTGCTTTAGGTTTCATCTTAAACATTGGTCGAGAATGAATATGGAATGTGAGGTGAAAGATAATTACACATTTGTGTTTCCTAACACACAGTCCATACAAAGACCTTCTGATGCCAATCACTAGATGGCACCATGGACAATCAGAAGTCTGCGTGTCTTACCGCCAGTTTACTCAGGAAATATAATAATACAAATGTTGATATATCGCCCTACCCCAACATGAAGGCAGGCTCACAGCTCTCTACACAAATACATAAACACACACACAAACAGCAAAGACTTGCTTGTTAGCTGTTAGTGCAGCTGCTCATGTTGACAAGAGGATGATGGCCGTCAGAATGTAAACAGACTTGTTGAACCAACAATCATTCTGAACCTTCAGTCAGTTTCCAAGGTTCGACCTTTGCGTTTGACAGGCAAGACAGGTCTCACAGTGACTAGTAACAGGGAGCATGGACTGATGATGATGATGATGATGATGATGATGATGGGGTTTTATAACGCGCAAAATCCGTATCATGGAGAAACGCTCAATACGCCTAAATTTTACATAAAAGTACACCAATAAAATCCACATTAGCAGCTGCAGAAAACCAAAAGGAAAGTTCACACCAGAATCTATACAGTATCAAATGATCCGACGGCTAAAAAGGACCACAATTGTGAGAGACGATCTGCTGCTGCAAAGCGCATGACCACTACTCACAAACACAGGTCCACAAATCAGGAGAAGGAAAAGCATTGGTAGTGGAACTGACTTCACAGTGATAATACCAGTCAGGTAGATAATAGATAATAGGCGGAAAGGGGCTGGGTTTTTCCCATGCTTCTAGAGGTCAAAGGTTTGCTCCAGATGCACAGATGCCGCGGACACAAAGATTAAGAACCACGTACACGGTCAGCAAGATGGAGGATGTGTGTGTGTGTTTGTGTGTGTGTTTGTGTGTGTGTTTGTGTGTGTGTTTGTGTGTGTGTTTGTGTGTGTGTGTGTGTGTGTGTGTGTGTATCTGTGTGTGTGCTTGATGTAACAGTTCTAACAATTCCTATGATGAGATATCGAGGAAGGTTTAAACCATTTCGGTTATTGTTGCCCACATTTGCAGATACAGTTCATAAATCAGATACAAGTGACAGGAACAGGCCTGACGGGGTGCGGGGGTAGGGGACAGGTGGGGTGTGATGTTCCTGGGCCCGTTGCTATGAATGGGGGTCCTGTCTTGATCAGTGGATTACTTTAAATCTGGTTTTATTTTCTTTTTTCTTTTAAAAACGGTTACAAAAGAACACCCAATAATTGCACATTCAGATTCTAGTTTCAAGTCTACAGTATATTATTTTTAGGTGTAAGGGAGGCAGAACTCCGGGGTAGTGGGTCTGGGTTTTGAAGGATGCTGGACACCAAGACTTTATCGCCAATGAACCGTCTAGAGTAGTGGTTCTCAAAACATTTTTTTTACTAAATTAAAATTTACACAACAGGTTTGCTATGCCACTGACAGCATGGTACTGATACTGGGCTAGTGACAAGACGGAACTATACTATGGCACTACACTATTCCACTGACATTATGGCA
>SRHC01002801.1:0-49354 GCA_004794325.1 Pomacea maculata | reverse complement strand
GGAAAAGATGGTTCCCGGGACGAAAGATGTCGACAAACAGCACGACACAAAGTTTTGGGAACATACAAGAGATTAAAACAAAGAAACTGAAGATAATAAGACGAAAATGCATAAACAACATTCGCAAAGTAAATAAAATTGCCAGAAAAAATTACTTTACCTCGTGCTAACAGGCCAGGTGGACAAAGCGACGATTAAGAGAAAGGACATCATGCGAGACATCGTGATCACAGCGCCGTCTGTGTGACTACAGTGTTCACTTCTTGATTTGTCTGCCCTTGCTCTTTTCTAGCAGGATGGTCGTTGTTATTTGTGTGTGTTACTAGTTTGCTGCTTGTCGGCCGCCGATTCCACCTCAAGTAAGGATGTCCACCCAACGATTGGCAGCAGCTAAGGAATAAAAAGATATCTGACCTCCCTGCAGTGAATATATTATGTAAATAATTAATTGGTTAGGGTAAACAATTTCTACAGAACGAAATCAAGTGCTGCACATCCCACAGCTAGTGTCCACGTGTCGTAATTATTCTCTTTGTAGTATTAACTTCAAATGGTTTCTACCGTCGTCAATATCCCATCGTCTCTCTCGTTATCTTTGATTATTTTTTTTACATGGACTGCTCACATTTCTTGCAGCCTCACACCGCGAGAGATAGTATCTCCACAGTTGAACATGGCGCATGTGACTGAATTTCACTCAGCCATTCGAGCTGACGTACAAACACGTGTCTTTAGTAGAAACTAGACGGCATTACTTACCATAAATAATTTACAAATTACAAAAAGTACACAAACGCAAAATGGGACTTTTAAAAGCAAGAAGAAACGTAATAAGTTATGATAAGCATGATAAAGCTTACTATGTATACAATAACAAGGAAAATCTTTCTAGAATGTTGGATAGATGACTAGCGAGGTCAATGGAAAGCTTTTACCTTCAAGCGTCGCCATATTTATTACTTAACGGAAAAGACTAAAATACCCAAATCATATTCAAAATCGTAAAATGAAATCATACACTAAATAAATAAATTGTGCAATAGTTAATTAAACAACACGGTTGCTACTAAATGACCAACAAGTAAACAGAATGATTTTCTCTTACTTTTTTCTGTCTCTCACTCCTCAGTTCTTATGTTTGTGTTTTTAAGAGATTGAAAAGATTACTGATAGGAATAAAACTGGATATAACAGTTTACACAACTAAGAAAAGATGCTTTCATTAAAAATAAAATTTAGACGGCTGGTGTTTGTGACCAGAGGAAATAAAGGCCTGCTTCCGTGGTCTCCAGCACAACAATAATCGACCAAGAGATACACGGGTATACAATATTCATGGCTTGTATAGAAAAGCTTTGAGGAGAAACATGCCATGAGCCGTTAGGTTTGTTATTTCTTATACTTAGGTCGAACATGTTTTATTTTGGTGCTTGTGTAAGCCATTTTAATGTCACCATGGGTGGCAAATAAACAAGCGAGATAAAAGTGTGTTTGTGTGTGTAAGAAAGTGAGAGGGAGAGAAAAAGAATTAACAATGTGTATGTGTCTAAAGTTTTTATTCAGATTTATGAGACATAATAAATAATTTTATTGACATTGTGATGGAATCCTTCAGAACTTAGTGTTGCAAAAAAGTATTGTTAATGATACTTGCACTCCTTTGTCACGAGATTTCCCAATCTTTTCACTGCTTTAGTTTATAAAAGATAAACACGTATTTCTTCAAGACGTATTGACTAGGTATTTCTAGGTTAGTGAATGTTGATTATAAAAGCGATGAGTTTGCTGACTGGAGTTTCAAGCCTGCTCCTTAGGAACAGAGGGAGAAAACTAAAATTTAGTCTTGGGACATTAAAATTTTCGATGAATATCATTTAAAAGTTGATAGCTAGGTACATGGATTCTGAGAAATATAAACTGGAAATAGGAACTTTGGCTTTCAGAAAGTCTTGTCTGTTCGCGAGGAAAGGTTACTCTGTTTTTCATTTATAGCTTTGTGGACCAAGATCGTTATTTGTTTATTTATTGTTTAACTTTTTAGTCAAGCGCGTCGATGAAATGCTTTTTTATGATATTTCAAATATACACTAAAGTGGCTAACAAAGTGATTCTATCTAAACCTGCCTATCACTTGGTTAGTACTATATATTCTCAAAACACTAATTACAATAAACACTAATTAATTCTTAATGTATAAATCCGGACGGCCTTAGCCTTTTACCTTCAATGACAAATAGATGAGACAAGAAATAAAGTTTAGTTCCAACTGTCCTAAGCCTTTCTCAGCGATAATCACTCAGTAGTGACTGGTCATTGTTGATGTTGACAAAATCAACCAATCTCTTGGCCTCGCTTTACTCAGAATGCTCCAGTTTCTTGTTGAAATATTCATCCGATGCAACTGATGTTGATTAAATTTTTAAAAGTCAACTAGAAAAAGTTGTTGAAGAAACCATAATGGGAAACGTTGAACCAAAATAAAACGAAAAAATATGAGCCGAAGATAGTGTTTGGCAGATGCTTTGTAAAGATTATCTTGAACTAATTCTGATCTCGATCCATAGAGTTGCGGAAGTTAAACAGACAAGTTGTTATATTTAGATATATATAAAAACCATGCTATGTCTTCTGTAAGTTTTAGTCCAACCTTTCAAGACTTAGCTGCATGTTTTGTATGAGGTATAATGCCAATACCAGCTGACTTTCATTGAGACATTAAGCATGTTCAGGTTGATAAATATTACTGGTGTGCTTATGAAAGCAAATGAAAAAGTATTGTGATTCAGAGAACTGCAGAGGAAATGAGCACACTCACTAAAATCCATATTAAAAGAGGACGATATCTCTCTCACCATTTTAAAATCAGGGCTATGAATTGCATCGTCCTTGTCATCATACTATATACATGCGGTTCTTGACCCCTGACCTTAGAATTTAAGAGGACAATTCATTCAATAAAGGTCTGATATCACAGGAGAATCATTTGTATCCGCTACCAAACTACATCACAAGGAAAAGGTAGGAGACACAATTGTATGCACGAGTGGCTACAACACAAACTCCAAGGTTCTGTTACCCAGACGCCAGTGGAGCGTAAATCACAGGTACTAGACGTCAATAAACCAAACTTAAATACGCCCTGATCTTTGTGTAGTTCGTTACCTACTTAAATAATCATTTAGAAAGGGATTTAAGCCATGGAATCAACTTTTGCAAGATGTATTTTATTATGAGAGTTTTCTCCCTTTAACTAATATCCTGGTGTAAGTCATGGCTTGTGATTGTCTCCCCTAACTACCTATTAATGTGACTACTATCTTCTTTACTTCGTATGTATGACATTTAGGCCTGACCTGACATCATGACCGAGTTCATTGGAATTAAAGTAGATTTCTGACTTGATCTTTTCCGTATTTTCCGTGTGTACTCCAAATATTAGGTTGTAATTTCATCATGAAGGAGTTTTAGATAATAACATAGAAATGTCAAAGTCAATGATACTTTTGCAAGATTGGTACAAACTGTGTGGATTAACATCAAGAACCCTAAGAATCCTCAAATACATTACCACAATGACACCCGTAATAAACACTGTATTTATAACAGTTAATACACGAAAAGTTCACCGGATTCAATAACTGAGTGAATTTAAGATACACCTCACTACATTAAGCTGAATTACTGGTTTTGCAATAAGCATTGTACCCGAGGTGGATCTGACAACTCATAGCTTTTGAATCATGGCTAAAAGAAAGTATGAAACCATCTTACATTGTAGAAAAAAAGTTGCTCGAAATGTGGTTTGTAGTGCCATGTAGTTATTATAAGACAGACAGGGTTAGAAAGACAACAGGTATATGTTAGAGAAACTATTTATTAAAACATAGACAGATGTCATGTGAATGCCTGTTAATTTTCATTTAAGAATAAAGTCGGACAAGAAAACAGTTGTTATTTCCTTTACCCGTGACCATATGAGCATCCTCTCACAGAACTAAGTCCTGTCTACGATTTGCAAATAAAAAGCATTCACTAAAAGAAATGCATTACTTTTAAATATGTTTAATAAGAAGTACTGCAGGAATACATATAAAGTAACAAATGCTAATAATAGATTTTTGTATTAAATTTTATGTAAAATTTAAACTTATTTATTGTATTACTCTATAGCACTAAACAGTTATAATCTTGTCCCTATACCTTTTACAGACCTTACACGCAATGCGACAATGCGGTTGTAAAATATTGTTTTCAATGTACAGACTCATGTTTTTCATAATAATTTCAATTTTATCAATCTTTTGTCATTAAGCTACTCAAATGTCACCCTGAGAGCTGGTATCTAAGTGACTAACAAATCTACACAACAAATAATTGCGGGTGTCTAATTCACTGACATCTACTAAGTACTAAAAGTAACAATCATATTTACGATTAAAAAGCATTCATTAAAAGAAATGCATTACTTTTATAGATGTTTAATAAAAAAAATACTGTAGGAATACATATAAAGTAACAAATGCTAATAATAGATTTTTGTATTAAATTTTATATTAAATTTAAACTTATTTATAGTATTACTTTATAGCACTAGACAGTGGTAATCTTGTGACTATACCTTTTACAGACCTTACACGCAATGCGACAATGTGGTTGTCAAATATTGTTTTTAATGTACAGACTCTTGTTTTTCATAGTAATTTCAATTTTATCAATTTTTTTACATTAAGCTGCTCAAATGTCACCCTGGGAGCTGGTATCCAAATGACTAACAAATTTACACAACAAATAATTGTGGGTGTCTAAGCCACTAACATCTACTACAAGAAATACATTTCATTACTTAGAGATTTTTGAATTTATATTATATAGTTATATATAGTTGCCACTGGTCAACTGTTACTTTAACAACTAGTCGTGGAGTATGCAAGTCGCTAACATATCATAAATATAAACACAACATTTAACAACGGGATGAAAAAAGCAATTTACACAAATTTGATGCACACTCTACCGAGGGTCGATTCCCTGCAGGGTACTTCTTTTTCAACCAGATAAGCGTAGGGGTACAAATAAATGTCCTTACCTATGCCTAAAAGTATACACTGCTGTGCATTTTTCTGACCATCAAGCAACCGCAATACGATATAAAACACATAAATAAATGTTCAAAAGAAAGATATGATATTTTTTCAGTCTCCTCCTCCCTTTTCTTGATGATCCGGTATCATCCACAGCTCCCTCTTGCACATCCTTTATAAAGAGACGCGCGACCAATATCTGCAGGAGAAGAAACAAATGGTTTGTACATAAAGATGACTTGAAAAACTAATAAAATACTTTTTATTATAAGGATCAGTTGGAAGATAAAAAAATATAACTTCGATAAAAGGTCACCTGACAGCTGTATTTAATAAAAGGACTTCGTAACAGAAGATCAACCAAGTACAAGATGACAGCCATTCCAAACCTAACCCCCGTGTCCACACTTAAAACTCTTATACTTATCATTTTGTCCCTAAACAATGCTTTTCGGGATTATTTCTGCAAAATGTACAAAATAATGTTTTTCTACCTGACAAATCAACTTTAAATCTTTTCACAGATAAAGGCGTTCACGTTGCCGCAGGAAATATCATTCCACAGTCCGAAGACGATTTCCATGCACCCTTCATTGCCATTGGTATTGGAGGGGTTGCCAGTATACCAGTAGGCGTCAGGCCCACTAGTGGGTATCTTTACTCCATTCAGCCAGAACAGCGGGTCAAGGGTATTGTCCCATGAGCCTCGGGTACCATTCACAACTCCGTCTCGCATGCCACCGATGAAGAATCGGTCAATCTGAGGGACTGCAAAATTAAAAAGCACAAAGTTTGTGTTATAATCTGCATTCTTTGTTTATCATATAACGTTTCCTCGTGTCATTTGTATTTTTCCTGTCTGTATGTCACATATTTCGTTCTCCGGTTTTGTTTGTTTGTTTGTTTTTTGTTTATTTGTTTGTTTGTTTTTTTGTCTTTGTTTAATCTTTTTTAGTTTAGCGCTTAACTTTTCTGAAAGTGGTCAATCATCTTCAAGGCACGATAGGTGAATGGCGGAGCTAAACCCTGTTCTGCATTTGATTACATGTATCTTAGTTATCATGCTTTGATAAAAAGTAGAGAAATAATCGTTGTTTTCCCCATGTCAACAAACGGTTTCATTAGTGAACCTCCCAATTTTTAACCTTTCTCAAAATCAAGACAACATTGAAGAAATTAAAATGTTCGTTTCTCGTTTTTGTATAATTTCAAAACTTATCTTTACAAAATGCTTTAGGAGACCAAACAAACAGCTACCATAAAATTAGTGTGACAAGGTCATTAGCATGTAATTGGTCAACTATCTTCTACGATGACAGAAAAAGAACGAAAAAACACCATCCCAGTATCAGAGGAATAAAGAAAGTATTTGTCTCCTAAGATATACCCAGGTCTGTCAGGTAGGCCACAGCTACTGTCATCTTGTCCCCTTTGTCCAGAACAGCCAACTGTGAACCAGCATCGACACAGCTTTTGTACGCGTTGATGAAGATCTTGGAACTTGAATAAACCTTGATGCACATGCGTGGACCACGCAGCCACACGTACCCGTCACCAGAAGGACAGGAAGCTAAGAGACACAATAAATTGTACTTGGATCATAACAATAATCCCTCCAATGATAAAAAATATTACATTTTAAAAGAAAATTTTAGAATTTACATACGCGTCACGATGACAGGTCGCTTAAACACAAACCAAACTGTGATTTTCTATGTAACTAATACATTTGTAATCTCAAGATATTTGCATAAAATGTGTCACCAGAGGAAGCCTTGAAGTATCTGGCACCTGGGGACGACTGGCCGCCAGCTCGTGTAGCAAAGACAAACTCATTGAGACGACACTCTCCTGTCTTCGAGACGAAGAAGAATGAAGAACACGAGGAGTTTGAGGTGCACAAAGATGCGCAGTGACCCACGTTAACGGCTCGTTTCACCTGCGTGCGTGAGGGGTCGGGTACCTTGATGACGTCATCAAGAGTTTCGTCCCATGTCCAAAGGACATCGCTGAAGTTAACAGAAAATAAAGGAATCAGAGTCTGAATATAAATGAGAAAGTCTTGGAATGGTTTGTCTATTTGTCAAGAACATCAGGAAATATCTGATCACTCTAGAAAGGTTTTTAGTAAATAAAACATTTTGTAAGGACGAATAAATAAATCCATTCTTTCTTTCCAAAGTACACACTTTACCTATTTTATTTGAAGCTTTTTAATTTTTATGACTGGAAATTTAGTGAGGACCTTAAGATTACTGCGCTAAAATTCCCAAAAGTCGCTAAACAATTTTTATAAACAACGAAATAATTATTCTATTATTTAATTTCCACGAATAACGTTTCTAGACTTCAGCATTGATTTTATACTTATAAGAAGTATCCTTTTTTCTTAACATAATTTTTTCGATTTGACAGTCTTCTTTACATTTTGTATTTTGATGTAGTTTTTATTTTAGGATTAGTCTTAGCATATTTATGTTGTATGGTTTAAAGTGATTTTTGTTTATACTGAACTCCCATATCAGTGGCTGTTAAACAAATCCAAATTAGTGTCGAGGATAGTAGTAGACATGAAGTCATTACAGTCTGATTACCAAATTTTGCAAAGAAATAATGGCATTAAATAATGTGAGGTAACAGGGTGTTTTCAAGAGGTTAGATGGAGGAGCGACGGGTTGTTTTGCAAAAGCTGTTTCGTTCTTTGCGAAAGCAAGGTTAGGGTTTTGATCCCTTGGTTATCTATTCGACAGCATGACAAAAAGTGAGGGGAACATACAAGAGATTAAAACAAAGAAACTGAAGATAATAAGACAAAAATGAATAAATAGCATCCGGAAAGTAAAGAAAATTGCCAGAAACAAAATTACTTTACCTCTTGCTACCAGGCCAGGTGGACAAAACGACGATAAAGATTAAGAACATCTTGCGAGACATCATGATCGCAGCGCCGTCTGTGTGTCTACAGTGTTCACTTCTTTATTTGTCTGCCCTTGCTCTTTTCTAGCAGGATGGTCGTTATTATTTGTGTGTGTTACTAGTTTGTTGCTTGTCGGCCGCCGATCCCACCTCAAGTAAGGATGTCCACCCAACGATTGGCAACAGCTAAGGAATAAAGAGATATCTGACCTCCCTGCAGTGAATATATTATGTAAATAATTAATTGGTTAGGGTAAACATTTGCTACAGAACGACTTCAAGTGCTGCACATCCCACAGCTAATGTCCACGTGTCGAATTATTCTCTTTGTAGTATTACAGACAAATGGTTTCTACCGTCGTCAATATCCCATCGTCTCTCTCGTTATCTTTGATTATTTCTTCACATGGACTGCTCACATTTCTTGCAGCCTCACACCTCGAGAGATAGTATTTCCACAGTTGAACATGGCGCATGTGACTGAATTTCACTCAGCCATTCGGGCTGACAAAAGGCGGACGTATACAGACGTGTCTTTATAAGAAACTAGACTGCATTGTTTGCCATAAATAATTCACAAAAACAAGTACACAATAGCAAAATGGAACTGTTAATAGAAAATAATACATCAAGAACTATTTTGATAAAATAAAATTAGAAAGATGTAGAAAATACCCAGAAAGTACCCAGAAACAACCATGTCTGAGTTAAGTGCGGCTCTTCAAGTATTGTTTGTCAACCAATGAATGAGTGATGACTGATGTTGGGTGAAGAGAAAGGGAGAGATAAGTAAGTGGAGAGGTGTCAGTGTTTTCATTGAAAGACGTATTCAATAGCTTTCGTCATATTAAGTTTATGTGTTGGTGTGTTCAACCCTCGGATCAGACAAGCCTTAGCTGAAAATACAAAAGGATTGAAGCACCGAACCATCTGTGTCTCATACGGCTATTTGCTTTTTCGTGTGACAAATAACAACCACTCCGTCTAATTCCGATGCGCAAGAAATTAAATCACAAACATTAACACTGTGTTCACAGGACTTTACACACGAAAAGTATATCAGACTCAGTGACTGAGATAGTGAATGAAAGATGCACCTCACTACATTCTTTTAAAGCAGCAGTCTTTGCAATAAGCCTTGTGCCTGAGGTGGATCTGACACCTCACAGCTTTTGAATATGGTTAAAAGAAAGTATGAAACTATCTTACATTGTAGAAAACAAGTTGCTCTAAATGTCGTATGTACAACCATCTAGTTATTAAAACACAGACAGATATCATGTGTATGATTGTGCATTTTCATACTAAGATGAAAGTCAGACGAGAAAACAAATGAGTTCCTTTACCATTGACCATCTGAGCAACCTCTCACAGAACTAAGCACTTTTATTCAATCAAAAAGAAACAATCATATTTTGCAAACAAAAAGCATTCAATCAAAGAAAGGCATTACTTTTTTTTAGATTTTTAATAATGAATACTGTAAGCAGACATTTAAAGTGACAAGAGCTAATGATATATTTTTAAAACATATTTTGTATTAAATTTAAATTTATCATATTACTTTACAGCACTTACAAAATTGTAATTTGGTCACTATACATTTTTTACAGTCCTTAAACTCAGTGGAATAATGCGGTTGTAAAATATTGCTTTTAATGCACAATCATTTGTTAAATAATAGTATCAATTCTATCAAACATTTTTGATATCATTAAGCAAGTCAGATTTTATCCTAAACACTGGTCGCTGGTATCCCAGTGACTAACAAATCTGCGCAACAAATAATTGTGGGTGTCTAAGTCAGATTTAAGAATGGGATGACAAATGTAATTCACACAAATATTGATGCACACTCTACCGAGGGTCGATTCCCTGCAGGCGACTTCTTTTTCAAGTTGAGAGCATAGGGATACAAATAAATGTCAGTCCCTATGCATCAAAGTATGCACTGCTGTGCATTTGACCATCAGCTAAGCGGAAAACAATATTAAATACATAAATAAACGTTCAAAAGAAAGATACGATATTTTTCTACAGATTCTCCCTCCCCCTTTTCTTGATGATCTGGGTACCATCCACAGCCTCCTCTTGCACACCGCTTATGAAGAGACATGCGACCAGTGTCTGCAAGATAAATAAACACAGGATTTGATTATAAAGGTGACTTAAAAAACTAATAAAAATACGTTTCATTATCTCGATCACTATCAAGATAAACACAGATACGGTTTCAGTAAGATGATAACCTGCAAGCTGGATTGGATAAATGGACTTTGTAGCAGTTGATCAGCCAAGTACGAGACGACTGCCATTTCAAACCTCACCCCAGTGTGAACACTTAGAACTTTTATACTTATCATTTTGTCACTAAAAATGCTTTTCGTGATTATATCTGCAAAATGTACAAAATAATGTTTTGCTACCTGACAAATCATGTTTAAATCTTTTCGCAGATAAAGGGTTTACTGTTGCTGCAGGTAATGTCATTCCACAGTCCCCCAAGGATTTCCATGCACCCTTCTTTGCCATAGTTATTGGAGGGGTTGACACCCGGGCTAGACCAGTAGGAGTCAGGCTCACTAGTGGGTATCTTTACTCCATTCACCCAGTACAGCGGGTCAAGGGTACTGTTCCAGTTGGTTCGGGTACCATTCACAACTCCGTCTCGCATGCCGCCGATGTAGGCTCGGGTAATCGGAGTGGCTGCAAGATTAATAAGAATGAAGTTTATATTATAATGTTTACTTTTGGTTCCTCCTTTACATTCTACTAGTATATGTCTTGGTATATTTTTATGTCTGTGTGTCTTTGTTTTCTTAGGTTTATGATTTTTAATATTTTAACTTGTTTGTCTTTTTTCAGATATTTTCTTAAATATCTGCGTTTAGCGCTTAACGTTTTCTGAAACTGGTTAATCTCCTTAAAGTCATGGTAGGTGAATGGCGGAGACAATCCCTGTCCTTCATTTGATGTGTATCTTAGCTTTTAGACTAGCATACAATAATTGGAGAAAGGCTCACTGTTTCTCACAAAAAGGGTTTAATGAGGGAACTGCCTAGTTTTCACTTTTCCTTAAATCAACGACCATACTGAACAAAATAAAATACCTGTTTCGCGTCATTGTATCTTTTAAAAATTTATCTTGACAACTTTAGGAAACCAAGCAGCTGCCATCAAATAAATAGAGAGAAGGAAATTAGCATGTATTTGTTTACCCTTAGTCTACGATGAAAGAAAGAACGCAAAAGCTACTCAGTATCGGTGGAACGGAAGGACTATTTATATACTAAGTATTTATATACTAAGTACCGAGGTCTGCCATGTACGCCGCAACTCCTCTCAGCTTGTCTTCTTTGTCCAGAACAGCCAACCATGACCCAGCATCGACACAGCTTTTGTACGCGTTGGTGAAGCTCATGGTATTTGTAGAAACCTTGAAGCACGTGTGTGGACCACGCAGCCATACGTACCCGTCACCAGAACAGGCCGCTAACACACAAAACGGGTGTAACCGGATGTTAACAATAATGACTGCAATGATGACGACCGCGTTTCATTTTCAAGAGACATTTCTAACAGATGTTTAGTGTTTAGTATAATAACATATGTTTCTTACACTTTTTAATACGAGATATTCGTGATAGATCATATCCTTTATATTTTCAAAATAAGAAAAAAATAATACCGACAACAAAGTTAACGTTCTTAAAGACCTGATTATTATTTTAGCTATTCTACTGTCATTCAGCGTCGCAATCTAATGTAAGAAACCAAATGGTAATGATCTAGCTCAGCTTCTAAATGCAGAAATAAATACAAATAAAAAATTTGCAGAAAAAGAATGTAATACATTAGTAATCTCAAGATACTTGAATAAAATTTGTCACCAGAAAAAGCCTTGAAGTATCTGGCACCTGGTGACGAATGGCCGCCAGCTCGTTTTGCAAAGACAAACTCATGTAAACGACACTCTTCTGTATTAGGAAGAAAGAAGAACGAAGAGCACGAGGCGTTTGAGGTGCATAAAGATGCGCAGTGACCCACGGTAACGGCTCGTCTCACTTGTGTGCGTGAGGAGTTGTCTGCCTTGATGACGTCATCGAACGTTTCGTCCCATGTCCAAAGGACATCGCTGAAAATAACAACAGAAAATAAAGTAAGCAATAGGTAGGCTGTTTATTAAAATCTGTTTGAATATAAATGAGAATGTCTTGGAATGCCTTGTCTAGAGCATTAGGAAACATCTGATCACTCTAAAAAAAATTATGCAAGGACTAAGAAAGAAACCCAATTTCTTTTAGTCCTCTTTCTTTTTCAATGTACACACATTACCTATTTTAGTTTTAGAATTTTACCATTTATGATGCAAATAAAAATTTATACTGAGCAAAAATGCACACAGGAGAACTCGATACAAGGTTTTTAATAAACAACAAATGTAGGATCCTTCTACTTGCATCAATGAAGCTTTAATAACTTCAGCACTGATCTCATAATAATTAGTAACAACATATTTTCTGGTCAAACGTTTTCCATTTTCAAAGTTTTGTTTACATTTTTTGTTTTGAATTTGTTCATATTTTCCCATAAGTTTTAGCATATTTCTGCTATTTGATTTACGGTGATATTTATTAAAATTCCACGTAAGCGGCTCTTATACAACACCAAAGTAGTCTAGTGTAGTTGTGCTATCATGTCACTACAGTCTGGTCACAAAACCAAGTATTTATCATGCAGGTGAAACAACAATATTCAAAAACGGTTTTTGTTGAAGATAAAAGGGCATTAAATGATTTGAGGTGCCGGCCATTTCTATGAGATGGAATTAAATAGCTCAAGGTTGGTTCTCAAAGGCTGTTTTGTTAATTGTGAAAGAAGGTTTTCCAAGGCCGCACTTTCTGTAAGTGGTTTGCCATTTTCTCTCCCTGGTAGCCTCACAGAAGCAGAATCATTGCGACACTGGCACTCGACCTGAAGTGTGCTTTTTGTCGCCGGTGCACTACCCTGACACATAATCGTTGTTGTCTGTGACACGAGGGACAGCTGCCGCGACTCCGCCATCACTGCATTCCATATATGGAAGTCGTCTCCATGGAAATAGTAACAACAGCCAAAGAGAGTCTTGCAGGGCCAAACTGTGCTGAGTCCTCGGCGAGAGACAAATACTGCTTCCCCCACCCCTTCATATATCCAAAAGACAACCTTTTATCAACAAAAATATTGGAATAATTATACGTTTAAGCTTAATTTTATTTTTGTAACCCAAAATTTAAACAATAAACATAGGTTTACGTATTATTATTCATGATTATCGTGGTCTGTCTCAGAACTCATGAGTACACATGCAGTCAAAACATTTAGAAGTCTTTCGGTACATCCTGACAATACCACTCGATCCATAACGAACTCAAAATAACAATTTATCAATTTCTCGATTGTGAGGAGTTTTCTTGCTAAACAAACTCCCACATAACAACCATATATTTCATTTTTATTTTGATGCACAATCTTTCATTTTTCAGCATTTTATTTGACAGAATGAGCCATGTCTTCAAGTAAGTCGATCACACCATGCTCGTTCACAGAGAAATAAGATGTTGATGACAGCTCCGATTAGCACTGGCCCTCATCCAAAACACAGGTATTACAGTCATTAAAAGACAGAGCATGCCTATGTGGCGGGGATTGAAAAATTCCTTTCTAGTAAGTGCTGAATATCATTCACATCCTTGTGACTCTTTGGACTGTAAGGTGCACTGCTGGGTGTGATTTGGTTGTTGAGTCAGCAAGAAACATATGATGGATCCTCCCTTCAAAAAAATAAAAAATAATAACACAAAACCTTTATATTTAACTTCACATCAAACAGTATCTACAGTTAAATATTCTTCTTATTGTTTAAAAACTCATTGTATATGAATAGGCCAAGATCAACACTAGTGCTTTCAGTTCACATCCCTTCGCTGATACAGAAGTAAATTGATTTGTAAACTTCTTGATCATTAACCTTCTCATTTGCACTCAATTGCCTTGTGTTGGTTATTGGGCATGCGCGCTGGTTGCTCAAGTAAAGTACAATTAGCAATTTTGTGTAAGTGTGCGCGTACAGTAAACGTTGATGTCAGATGGTAGAGGTGTCGAGAGTGTCATCAGCCCGCGGCAACGGCAATCGCAACCTCTGACCCTCTTCGCGTGCTCATTCCCCGGAGTTCACGACAGCTGTCACTACCGGTTTTTTAACAGGACTACAACTATCTTGAATATGTAACAGGCAATCAACATCCTGAAAGCACAATAAAATTTTGAGCAAAAACAGTTACCCATACAAGCGGATTTTATATATAAGAAAAAGACCAAGGTGAAACAAATATGCGAACACTTCGGTGATTGTAGATCTCCGTGTTTATGTACGTTTCATATTATTTACTATTTCATGAAAAAAAATGTCAGACTAATGAAGCAAATACTTTTGAGTTCTAAATAGGTAAAAGGCCAGTGCAAAAAGCAATGCACTTATGTTAAATTCCATCTGCGCGCTGCCGGAAGTCAGGTCGTCTTCTGGTCACTGTCGACTGAGCTATCTCAACTATAATCTAACGGCTAAATCTCATCAACACACAGTGAAAATAAACGTGGCTGACAGCGAGCAAAATATACACTTACCTACATTGAAAACTTTCATTCCTTCAACGATTGATGTAGGTAAACAATTGTTTCCATCGTATGGTGTTCGAGATAACTCGCTGAGTTAGAAAGTATCGTCCTGAGTTGTGGCTCTTACAGCTGCAGCACAGCTGGAGAAAAAAAAACTACTCTACCTCTAGCGGCAAACCATTTTGTTACTAAGTTTGAAGTCTAGTATTCACGGGTTATTTTTCATTCTTTTAGACCATTTCAAGGAAAAGATGGTTCTCTGGATAAAAGATGTAGACAAACAGCATGGCAAAAAATGGGAGAAACATACAAACGATTCAAACAAAGAAACTGAAAATTATAAGACAAGACATAAGCAACATCCTGTCAGTAAATAAAATTGTCCGAAATTTTTGTTACTTAACCTTTTGCATGCAGTCCAGGCCGACAAAGCAGCGACGAAGATTAAGGACATCTTGTGAGACATCATGATCGCAGCGCCGTCTGTGACTACAGTGTTCACTTCTTTATTTGTCTGCCCTTGTTCTTTTGTATCAGGATGGTCGATGTTTCTCGGGTGTGTTGCTCGTTTGCTGCTTGTCCAGCGCAAATCCCACCTCAAGTAATGATGTCGACCCAACGATTGGGAACAGTTAATGATAATAGATATCCCACCCCACTGCAGTAAATACATTAGGTAAACAATTAATAGCTAAGGGTAAGCAAAAGCTACAGAAGGACATCAAATGCTGCACATCTCACAGCTCAGTGCACACGCATTTAATTTTTCTCGCTCCCTTTATAGTGTTAGGTTCAAATCTTTCTACCTTCGTTGATATTTCATAACCATAATAACCTTTTTTGAATCACCGCTCACATTATGTGAAACCTCACATCGCTAGAGTTAATATCTCCACAGACATGGCGGATAACAAACGGAAGTCAACAAAAGCAAGGAAGTACTTTGTAAGAGGTTGGATAGATGGGTAGCGAGGACGAAGGAAAGCTTTTATCCTCAAGCGTCGCCATATTTATACCTCAACGGAAAAAAACAACAAAAATACACAAATCCAGTTCAAAATTATTAAAGGAAATTATACTCCACCTAAAACAAATTCCGCAATAATTAAACAACACAGTTGCTACTAAACCAACAACAAGTAAACATACTGATTATCTTTTTCATTTTTATATTTCTCACTCTGCTCTGAGTATGATTCTGTTCTTTAAAAGATTGAATGGAATTTTGGTAGCATTAACACTTGGATAAAACAGCTTTTAAAAAGTAATACAAAAAGCTTTCATCAAGAATAGAGAATGGACGGCCGGTCTTTGTGACCAGCGGGGAAATAAAAGACCTTTTACCGTTGTCGCCAGCACAACAATAATCGACCAATAAAAACTCGGATATACAATATTCATGGCTTTTATAGGAAAGCTTCGAGTTGAAACCTGCCGTTAGACGTTGATTTTATTTCCTATACTCAGTTCCAACATGCTTTAGATTGTCTTTTTCTTGTGTAACTTTTTATACGTGTGTGTGTGTGTGTGCAAGAGAGAGAGAGGGAGAAAGAAAGCAATAGAAAAGTTAATGTATATATATATATTTAGTTAGATTACATACATGTATTTCAAGATTGTACTACAAAAAGATTATATTTTTATTTGATATTCTGCACTACATTGTCATGAGACTTCTTTGTCATGTTACTGCTTCGTACATGTGAGTAACATCGGGTAGAAATACGAAGACCGGACTTGATCATGATCTTTTTGAGATATATCTATGTTCTATACTTTGTTATCTATTTAAATACTAATTATGATGGCATGTAGACATTAGTTCACGGGTGGCTAGAACACGGACTCCAAGTTCTTGTCACCCAGACCTCAGTTGCTTACCATCAAGAACCATAAGAATCCTCAAATACATCACCACAATGACATTCTTTATTAAAATAAAAATATAAGGTAACAATGATCGAGGTGTATATACAGAGATTTATAAAACAGTGCGAAAGTGTTTGTTGCCATGACGACGGTTTTGCTGATCACTGCTGTAAATAAACGCTCAGACACCTCGTCAGATGAGTTCAGAACTTTTTGCTGATGTAGGAAATGCAAGAAGTGCACGGAAGGTCATTCCATCCTGGTGAGGATATATTTCCATGGAATTTCCACCCCGCCTGTGTTGGAATGATTTCCGATACTCCACCTGCTCTCCTTCCCACGCATGGACACGTTCCCTCCATTCATTAAACCACTACAGAGGGTGAAGGCTGAGGTTCCATCTGGTCCTGGTGCCATTGATTCCTCCAGCACCTAAAGATCAAACTGAAAGCTAGTTTTCTGTTTCATAAGGCTAAACATTGGGTCAGTGTACTTAACTGAAATGTATGCTGCGACTGCAATTCTTGGCTCCGGTATCCAGGACAACAAGCCAGGACCCGACACTCGAGCAATTTTTCTAAGCAGACTCAAAGATGTTGGGATGGAGATAAACCTTGATGCACGAGCCTTGTCTGTGTAGTCAGACTAACCGTCAGGAGAAGGAAAGTCCACTGAAAAAACAAAACGAATGAAAATATTTCCCTTACATTTTTGTCCTATCGCAATATCCAGTCACCAGTTAGAAGTATTCGTAGCTCTCTCTGTTTGTTTGTGTGTGGGAGGAATGGGGTAAGGGGTAGGTGCGTGCGTCTTCTACGAGCTACCCGATTATCGACATAATAAGAGCTGTTGAAATCCAACAAAAATCTCTTTTAATGGACAGCAGTTGAACAACAAAAGATAAAAGTGAAGCGTGTCAAAGCCTGAGAGAGTCCGGCCAAGAGTTCTTTTGTCTGGAACTTCCATTTTTAACTGTTCGCTGGCAGAGGATAGGTCTGTCGTCTGCTACTTTCCCCAACTTGAGAGAATAAAGCCGTTATCACTCATTTGAACTTTAGAGCTGCAGCATAGACAACATATAAACCATAAAATGTTCAACCATAAGCAAATGTTTAGAAAAAAATTGTAAGCGATTTTATGGTATAACCAGTTTGAGATTATAATTTTTTACCATTTCTTATGTATGCACACTATGTTTTATGTACGTAAGAGATAAAAGGACACAGCCTAATGCTAGGAATATTGTTTCCCCACTCGAGCTCTATTTCTCTTTCTCTCTTTCTATAATTGTGTGTGTGAGTTTGTTTGGGTGTGGTAAAGATTTGGGGTGGGCGTAGGTGTGTAAATTCATGTGATTGAGATTGTGTGTGTGCATGCATGTGTGTATGTGTGAGAGAGAGAGACTAACATTTTAATACTATAATTTCTCTAGTAAATGTGTCACGCGCTCATTACGAGTTCATTAGATGTCTTAGCTTATCGTGGATATTCCCAAAGCTAATGATTTACTGCCTGCTGTATCTTCCACATTTGTTTTAACAAGCAAAAAGCTACCGAAAGGGGACAAAACTCAATCTGTGAAAAATTTTTTCCTATGATGTTGCGTCCCTTAACTCAGTGTCGGACGTAGATATAATAAGTCGGATGTCCTGTACTTTTTAAAAACGATGTCGTTACGAAAGCACGAATCAAAACAACGTATTTTGTTTAAATTTTGGGGACCAATTTCATTCACAAAAAAATTGTTATCCGTTCTGAATAATTTGTGACTATTAGAATCCACTGCCTGCATCACTAGGCACTTGATATGTGACCAGTAGTAAACATGTTCTACAGGACTTGAAAGTATTTCGTGTTTTGTTGCTATGACGACGCTGTTCCTGATCACTCATTCGCCTGACACTGCTCAAACACCCTGACACATCAGTTCAGAACATTTTCGCAAATGAAGGGAATGGCGAATCTACACTCCAGGTCATTGAATAGTCCGACAAATATTTCCATGCATCCCTCGATTCCCAATTGGTTGTCTGGATTTGCAGTTTTCCATAAGCCGTTAGGTCCACTGGTTGCGACCTTCACTCCATTCAGCCAGTACAGAGGGTCGAGGTCATTGTCCCAAGTTGTTCTGGTTCCGTTTATTACTCCATCCCTCACTCCTCCAATGAAAGCTCGTCTTATCGAGGCATCTACAAATCAATGAATAATTGTATCATTCATTAAAACATTATTTCCCCTATCCTCTCTTAGTCCTGCATTCAAAGTAAATTCATTTTCTTTATCTTGCCATCTTGTTTAAAAGTATTTGTTAGAAATATAGAATTGCACGTTAGTGTAAGGTACATTGGGACTGATGCATTTCGACATTTCTTAGAGATAAGATAAGCATTTGCTGTTGCATAATCAGGTTAACGACCATCCCCAAGATATGCCACACATGTTGTTTCTTTTAACTTACAGAACAAATGTACAACACAACAGCCAATATCAAAATCAAATCGGGAATTAATATGTCTGGAAAGCTGTACTAACTGTTGAGTTGTACTTACATTCATCAGCATTGTACATGGCGACTGTTCTGCGCTTGTCTGCTGTGTCCAGTACAACGAGGCGAGAACCGACGTTGGTACACGTTTCATATGCATTGGTGAAGTTCATGGGCAAGAAGTAAACCTTGAAGCACAGGTGTGGTCTACGCAGCCACACGTACCCCTCACGAGATGGACAGTCCTCTAAAAGAAAAAAAAAACCTTGTAACTAACTAGCAACAACAATATCTTACATCCTCTTTGGCACAAACTATTGAGGGTCTTTGTAGTGTCTACCCAACCCTGATGGAGCAGTTCATCAAGATTGTACCAACACCTGACAACTTTCCTCCCTTCAGACTATGAACAGGTCTTTCGACCTCTTGCCGTAGGACTGGTAGGTCTGCAGGTTCACTGTGTCTAGCCTGGCTTTTTTGGAGGATGTTGGCGTCGGTCTTCACCACCTTTTTATGTTTTTCACCAGGGTGGTCCACCTGGATCAGTACGGCAAGTATTTTGCTTCATAATTTCTCCAACGCTTGGGTCTTGAAGTTTCTATACATCAAAGTATATTCGGAGGATGTTTGAGAGTTGTCAGGTAAAGTTCATGACCGCTTCCTATGTCAGTGCCTGGGTACGTCCTTGTCTTAGCATTGTTGATGCTGGATTTGAAGCATCTTAGCAAAATCATTTAACAAAAGGATGATATTTATTTTATGTGTACTAAAACATTCATTAAGGGTTTTTCTCTCTTAGACTTTACCTTTCCCAATATTACCCACATATTTATACATATATTCATGTGAATATGTAATTCAACTAAATCTTTCTCTTAATTTTTACTTTTGTTATGGTAGATACACTTTACCAGAATCAGCCCTGAAGTATCTGGCACCGGGTGACGACTGGCCTCCCCCTGGTTTTGCGAAGACAAACTCGTTCAGAAGACATTTTACTGTTGTCGGAAGGAAGAAGAATGAAGAACACCAGGATCTCGAGGTGCATAAAGATGCGCAGCAGATGATGCTAATGGCTTGTCTCTCTTCTGTTTGTAAGGAACTATCTACCCTGATGACGTCATCGAACGTTTCGTCACGTGTCCAGCTGACGCCCCCTTCACTGAAATACAGACAAGAACAAGAAACAGTTTGTGAAAAAAAAAGGATTATCATAGAGAAACAGTAATAGAAAAAAGTGTATTTTGCAAAATTACATTCGCTTCATTTATATTAATATTTTCCGCTGCTGAAAACAGAAGTTTCTTTGTCATTTTACAGTTAACACGGAAGTTTGAGCGGTTTATGGTAAGAACATGAACAGTTAATGGTGTCGTCTTTATGTCTACATCCTGATGTCTAGATTTAGGTGCAAAATTAACAGTTAAACACAGTGAGATGAATAAAAAATTACTATTATCTGTTGAAAAGACTGTAAAGAAAGAGATGAAAATACTTAACCTCTTGTAAACGATCCAGTTCGACAAAATTAAGATGAATAATGACACTTTGCGAATCATTACGAACACAGTTCAGGGTGTGTCCTGCTAACGACAACTTGTCTCCTGTTGCAGAAAGTATCCAGTAATTTTGTCTTCTAGTCTGCTTTTAGTCGAGTACTTTCACTGCCTCGGTATTATTTGTGTACTAATAAATCCTTCTTGAAGGTTGTTTACAAGATTACAGGCTCCATGGGACGTAAGTCGCCCTCTCATGCATCACAAAGTTGTCTTCCCGTCGTTGCTCCACCAGCACCTGGAGTTCTGTTTCTCCTGAGAGCCTTAGCCTATCATGACTTTTCTGTGTAGAAAACAAATGTGGCTGTAGTCACAATTTCACATCCTCACGACAGGACATTGATCTTTTCTCCATCTGTCTTCCATTTGCTGTCAAACCGGTTTTGACAGGGACAGCATCCTGATTGTATCAGAGGCTGGTGACCAGATTTCCTTCTTCATACAACAGACTAACCAGAAGATGTTTGTGTTTCAATATTTGCAAGCGTTTGTAAGTATGTTTGTGTTTGTGTGGATATTTTAAGCGTGTGTGTATTATGCACGTGTTTACGTATGCATGTTCGTACACACATATATATATATGTCAATTTTTTTATATTATTGTACAAGATAGTGCCCGAGTTTAGCTGATAAAACCGCGCAATATTACCTTACTAAAAATAACTTCTTCACACATTATGAGCAAAATCGGACCCTCGCCCTTTCTTCTCAAGTCTCTCGTTTGCTTATTATTATTCCTCTTTTAATTTTGTCTTTTTTAGAAAGTGTTTGTTCTTTTTTTCTTTCTTTCTATCTCTTTCTTTCTTGACAGAACTACTGTAAATATGGCGTAAAAGAAGTGTTTATGACAGTGCTTCTGTGATAAAAACTGTCAATAAGTAAAAAAGAAAAACGCAAACACTGTGCAACATTGCTTTATTTAAAACATGATTCAGATTATTGCGTCCTACTTCTTCCTCTGATCAGTACAGCGATAACAACCTCCGGAAATCTGTAGAAAGCATTTTCCAGGATTTACTGAAAAACAGACTTTATTCTCTGTTATCATGTGAACATCTTGGGACAACAGAAAACCCCCGAAGGATTGAAAGAAATGTTTAACGTGCAAACAAGCAGGGGCCGTAACTACGTGCAGCCATTGATTCGAGTTCTAAGACTGTATCCTGTGATTTGTTTTATTTGTTTTTGTAATGTAAGCGGACGACTATGTATATAAGGGTCTAGGGGTACACGGACGTTTCGCCGCCGGACGTTTCGGAGCCGGACGTTTTGCCGACCGGACGTTTCGCCGCCGGACGTTTCGCCGCCGGACGTTTCGGAGCCGGACGTTTCGCCGCCGGACGTTTCGGAGTCGGACGTTTTGCCGACCGGACTTTTCGCCGCCGGACGTTTCGGCGCGGGGCACTTCATTTCGGCATTTCACGCGGGACCTTTAGCCGAAGTCAAGTGTGTGACGCCCCTTAGCTCACACATTTCTCTCGCCATTGTATCAATGTATCAGCGAACTCTCTCTCACTATCCCTCCTCATGTGAACCGTTAGCTCACATTTCTCTCGCTCTCTGCATGTGGCATCTGTTTACAGGGCTGGCTGCTTGCCGTAATATAGCCTTAGCTGCTGACACGGCGTAAAACACCAATTCCCCCCCCACACACACACACACATTTCTCTCGCCATTGTATCAATGTTTTTTCTCAAAGCTGTTGCCCATAATCTGTGACAATCAAAGTGAACTGTCTGTGAAGTCTGTGTGTAAAATTTGTTTGAAATAAAGAATTAGTGTGTAATCTAGTAGTTACTTTCATTCTTTGAGAAGTAAGTAAGCTCTCTCTCTCTGATATAATGCGGCGAAACGTCCGGCTCCGAAACGTTCGTCGTCGAAACGTCCGCACACGAGCTACTTACCTCAGTAGAAGGGAGACATGGTCTCATTTTTGTTTCTGCAGAGTGAGTCACGCTGCACTGTTCTGCAACCTTTGTAAATGAGAGATTAATTGAGAAGAAGCATGGAGGACAGAGTGGCAGTGGAAGTGAGAGGTAGATAGGGCAGTTGTAAGTGTAGTCCAGGAACATTCAGAAACATATCCCCGTGTGGGGAATGTCAAGTGCTGCTTTCAGTTCTAAATATCTCTAGTATGTAAATTTTTTTACATATTTGCACCAGAACCAGTCACGTACTCCACAAAATTTCACCAACAAACCCATGGATTATATATTTTTTTCAAGTTTCTTTTGTAACATTGTCACGGCACAGCTAGCGCCCCTCGCTCACACTCTATCGAGCACACCAGCTGCGTCGGACAATTGCGCGTGCTTTCTCTCAATAAAACAAAATGAGGCATGTCCCAGTTTACGAGAAACGTTGGGATTTTCAGAAATTAATTTGAGTCACACCCAACAGATGGCATAAACATAACAACAGCTCTGTTGTTACTTCAACCCATTACACCAATTATTCGTTTGATGGTCTTTTATGCACAGACTGTGGAAAATAGCGGAAACAATTAAAAAAAAATCTGTCTTCACATTCGATAAACACAGTCCCCCCTCCACATGTTTGTTCACACAGTCAAGTGGACACTTGCTCACATCCGGGACCTGTATGAACGCACACGTTTGATGGGCTGATAAAAGAATAAATAGTTGTGAATTAGATGCTGTTCATTACCATACAAAAATTTGTATAGAACATATCCATAACAAAAAGACTCTGAAATGGTTTGAATAATGTGTTTTCTTGTCTTCCTCTGTCACACTGTCAAACAAACAACATTCTAGTTTCAACATTCAATATTTCACAGTGTGATATCACAATTTAGGTTCTCCCGTTTAAGAGCAGATAAACATGGCAAGGTAACACCAAGCATAGCCATCGGTAGCTTCAGAACAATACGTTTGAGAGAAAACATTTACAATATTAACTTCAGGATGTAAAACTCTTGAACAACTGCGTGCAAGGAGAACAGAAATTTAATTTACTTCAGTACAGGTTGTTAGGTAGCTGAGTTGATTATTGCACGGGGAGGCTCATCCAGTGACCATGCCATAATCTATAGCTGCGTAAATTATGTTAATGTGTTTATTTTAGTTAGATACTTCTACTTTTTCTAGTTTTCCAGATTTTGCTAGCCTGACTATACAACCGTGTAACTGCTTGCACAGTTTGTGAACTGAGTTTTTATCCCGGAGAGGAAGTCTCTGGATTGGTGATGGAACTTTTATTTTTACTGTTTCTCTTTCCTTTCAGTTATCGTCGTGAGCCTACACTGAATAAAGAAGTTGACTTTCTCCCTCCTAGCGAGTTCATCTCTCTTTTTCATGAATGCATGGTCACTACAAGGGTGACTGGGTGAAAGCGATATATATACTAATATCTATAGATTCACCAAGTACTCAATGTAGTATTATGATCGTTAAATGAAATGCATTTAAGAAGACAAGCCGCCACTTCGCAGAGATTTGAGTATTGAGCTCTTCCATTACTACCCCCTCCACTTTATATCTCCCCCATCTCTCTCACATCACTCCCCTCCGTAGTATTATCGAAATTTCTGGAAAATCATGAGGTGAGAGTTTGCTTTCTCTGTTTCATCAGAAATATTAGTAATGTTCACGTGGCAGCCGTGCGCAGCTGTTGGATGACGTCATCTGTTATACATATCAGTGAGCAGACGGCCACCGCAGTCAGTCGACGACATCAACAGGTGGTGTGAGGAGACCTGCTACAGTTCTGGTAAGAGAAATAATGATCAATGCATAAAACCTATGTTCTCCCGTTCAGTTTTTGAAGACAGCCGCCCCGCCGCTCTGTAACGAATGTGTTATTTTCTATCTCTGTATTTTGTCGATGTTAGAACATTAGGGGCTTGATATTTCTAACTCTGCTGCACTTGATAGATTAGATTCCAATAAAATTAACCTAGGCTGAATAAAAAAACGAAAAGCAGTGGACTTTCCATTATGGCAGACGGGCTGGTTCAAAGGCCGTACTTTCCCCACCACTTATTTAGAAGAGCTGTGTGTGTAGGTGTTAAGTACATGTATTTGCTGCCCCCACGATCCTTTTATTTGGTCTTAGCTTGCTTAGTATCAAAACAAGCGCAGAATGGTTTTTATTTAAATTGCAGACTCGTTGTCATACCCTTTCATGTCCTAACTGATGACATACCCTACTTGGTATCAGGCCATGTCATATTCAGTTCTGTTAAAGATTAAAATCTGAGCTATAAAAATGAGTTTTGTTTCATATTTAAAAGTAATTGCTGCAAAAGTTTTAAAACTGTTTTTCGTTTTTTATTTGTTTAATGTCAGGCCATTTTATAATCAGTCTGTCTGCAAGGACATACACAACCGTAAGTACCGCGCACAACATTTTTCAGCGCAAGTCTTCGGCATACCTAGTTATATTATGGTCCATAAGCTGAGTCCATCACAGTGCTGTCATAGTTAGTACTGTCATCATTGAGGCCGATTCTAGACCGCAGCAGTGTGTTCTCATCGCTACTGATGACCAACAGCAAGAAGTCAATGTACCGGTACAACGTGTCGCTGACTTGTCTTTGTGAAGCTCGCGATGTCCTGGTCGATGATGTCCCCAAAAGAGAGAAAAAGAACAAACAAATGGACATTGCGTTCAACACGATGAGTACTTTGCCGAAAATATGAGCTCCACATGAGGCCATAATAACGAAAACATATGAAAGTCGATGCTGTAGGGTAACATGGGGAACTCAAGGACAGGCGTGTTGTCTCTGATTATAAAGCAGTGTCCAGACACCGATGATGAAGCTTAGAAGCGGGGTCTCCACACCTCTTCGCTACTTTGAAGACAAGACACTTGCCCTTGTTGTCTCCTATTTCTCTGTGAGCAATGCTTCACCTTGCTTTATAACTACCACCCCAGACATCACTGACGCTTTTTCATTCCAATGGTATTGCCACTGACAAATAAAGGAGTTAATTTTTTGTTAACGTAGTGTTGTGTAGTATTGTATAGTATTGGGTAGTATGGTTTATTTTGTGGTTGTAGAGGCCAACGCAAGGAGAATTTGGAATTCTATCAAGCTACACTTTATAGACGACTGAAACGTGAGAGTTGCAATCGTATATAATCCAAACCTACCAACAACAACAGCAACAGCAACAGCAGCAGCAGCAGCAGCAGCAGCAACAACAACAACAACAACAACAACAACAAAAATAGAAACAAAAATAAAACTTTCATCTTCAGCCTTTATTTTGAATTGTTCTAGTCACCATGTCGGATAATATGAGCAAAGAATATCTCAAATTGATGGCTCATGAACTCCAAGAAGAACTCGGGCCACTCACTCTTGATCTACAACAACACCACATCAATGTCAACATTTCCAAAGTCACTGGTACATCAACAGGCATTATTGGAGGAAGTATGTTATAAGTATATCTTGGGATATATATGTGTGTGTTTGTTCGTAACTATGTGTGTATTTGTGTGTGTGCATATGTGTGTTTGTATTGTTGCGCCTTCAAACACTTTGCTCTTTATTGTATATTTAACCATTCATGTTTTCTTTTTTGTCAATACTGTTGATGCTTTTGAAAACAAAGACTGTTGTTGTAATGTGTTACTCTCCTACCCTATCAGGCGCACGAGGGTTACATCAATTGGCTCCTAGAAACCTCTCCAGTAGTAACTGTTGATACTCTTTTAAACATAGTTTTTAAGATTCCATTAAAAATTTCAACATATCGTTTGTTTGACGGTAGTAGGGTGTGCTAGAATATGTTTTAAATTTCTTGTTTATTTGATTAATGAACTAAAGATTTTGGTAAGGAGACATGTCGTAACCATCGTCCCTTGCGAATTTTACATGAGTGTTTTCATGCTCCTGGCTTCTAGGATTTTAGCTGTTGGGAGTTTTTTCTTATTTCTTTGTGCTTTATTTTTCTGTTTCTGGACAGTCGTTGCAGTGGCCTGTGGCATTGCCGCCCCCTTTACCTTCGGAGCTACTGTACCCTTTGCCATCGCCGGGGCCGTGGTGTCAGGTGTTGGAGGCGGAGTGTCCGCGGGGGCCTCCGTGACAGAGTTTGGCATCGAGCGGAAAAAGAACGTTTGGGACCTAGGAAAGAAGTGTAAAAATTTCTTTGAGCAGGTAGTACAAACATACTCCATCTCTGCGCAGAAAAAACGAGAATGGAACAGGTGGCTGGACGGCAAGAAGTCCGACATAGTCATTCGTGTGGGTCGCATCGCCACCTCGTCAGCCTCAGGTGCCACAGGGCTGGCCAACGGAGTACGAACCATCCTCCGGGCCGGCGATGCTACTGAGACCTTCTTAGAAGCGGGAAAAGTAGCGATGAGTGGAGCTAGCACTGTCGGGAGAGTTCTCATCATACTCAACGCAGTGACCATTGTTTTTGACATCATCGACTTGGGAGTCTCCAGCTACCGACTGCACAAACGTCTGGGTTCGCCGGCCAGCGAGAAATTTGAAAGATACATCTTCCTCTGCCAGTTGGTCATGGAGGACGAAGAGGGCATGCTGCAGCAGTCTGGAACCGAGTCATAATGACATGCATCATACTCCCATACATCACTGGACTGAGCACTGAACACATTTTGCCACCTCACCAACTGATAGTCTCTGAACGAATGTAAACAAAAATGATTAACGTCTAATGTACACAAAGTAAATTTTTAAAATTTGAAATGTTGAATACTCTTAAAGTAGTTTAAATAAAGTTCTTACACACTTCCACTGTATTGGATATCTATAAAAGGGTCGTTCTTTCCCCTTGAACCAGTCGGTGATCAGTAAACTAACCTCTATGCTTGTCCTAAATAGAAAATAATAATCTCTATTTTTTATCCAACAGAAGCGTTCCTTTGTGATCCATCTTAGATTCTAATCTTGATTAAGGCATGCAACATAAGTATTTTAAAAATAATGTACTCTTTGTGACTAATATCATCTTTACTTGTAGACCTTTAGTGTGCATCTACCACTAAATTCTTTGTTTTCATGATATAGTATTTACTATACTACAAGAGACAATAAAACTAAAAGAAAACATGGTCTTTGAATGTCACTCAGTGAGCTAGGAGAGAGACAGAGAGAACAAACCTTGAAAATGGAGCTCAGACACGTGCATGTTAGTACAGTCAGCAAGTCCCCGTGTACCTCCAGAGTGTGGGACAGGAGGGGAGTACAAGGTGTGTGTGACTACCCTTTGTACGACTAGAGTATGCTGAGACTGGTCTTTAGAGAGCTCTAGACTAGAGGATATCATATATTGTAGAGTTTCTGTTCTCGTTAGAACGCAGTGTTGACGTTGAGTGTTGTCAATATTTATGGTGTTGTGTACCGTCAAGTCCTGAGCCCACGACGAGAGACAAAACAACATGAGTTGGGCAGCCTCGGGCAATCTGACATCAGTGACATCCACTGCCACTCTGTCCTCCATGCTTCTTCTCAATTAATCTCTCATTTACAAAGGTTGCAGAACAGTGCAGCGTGACTCACTCTGTAGAAACAAAAATGAGACCATGTCTCCCTTCTACTGAGGTAAGTAGCTCGTGTGCGGATGTTTCGCCGCCGGACGTTTCGCCGCCGGACGTTTCGCCGCATTATGTCAGAGAGAGAGAGAGAGCTTACTTACTTCTCAAAGAATGAAAGTAACTACTAGATTACACACTAATTCTTTATTTCAAACAAATTTTACACACAGACTTCACAGCCAGTTCACTTTGATTGTCACAGATTATGGGCAACAGCTTGGAGAAAAAACATTGATACAATGGCGAGAGAAATGTGGGGGGGGGGGGGAATTGGTGTTTTACGCCGTGTCAGCAGCTAAGGCTATATTACGGCAAGCAGCCAGCCCTGTAAACAGATGCCACGTGCAGAGAGCGAGAGAAATGTGAGCTAACGGTTCACATGAGGAGGGATAGTGAGAGAGAGTTCACTGATACATTGATACAATGGCGAGAGAAATGTGTGAGCTAAGGGGCGTCACACACTTGACTTCGGCTAAAGGTCCGTGTGAAATGCCGAAATGAAGTGCCCCGCGCCGAAACGTCCGTCGGCGAAAAGTCCGGTCGGCAAAACGTCCGTGTACCGAGTCTAGGAGGGAGCGCGCGCGTGTAGGTGGGCGACTGTGGTGTGCGTGTGTAGGGCGGTGGGATGGTCGAGCGCGTCTGTCTGTGTGTGCGTGTGAGGTGTGTGCGTGCGTGTGTTCGTGCTTATTCGCGTGTGAAGCATATTTTTGTATGTGTGTGTGTGCCTCAGTTACTGACCTCTTTCTACGTTTAGCGAAATTTTTAGATATGTATCTACAAAATAGGTGAAGATCTATTCACCCAAACCTTTTAAAAAACATTTTACTTTGAGCTTGACCAAACTAAAAGAAAAAAACCAACAAAGAGACTTCTCACAAGTTTACTAACTGTGATGTAGACGATTTCGCTGTAAGCATCAATAATGATACAGGGGTAACTCCTAAGTTCTCTCCCTTTACGTGAGAGGCCAGCTTGAACGTTGACATCTTACACAATTTGAGATTGTAAAGCTATCATTTTCTTAACATCACCTATAAAACTTAAATATGATTTGACAAGTTTTACTATCGATGGATCGAGAATATCAAAAGAGGATATTGATATAAAAGTGCACGAACAGTTTTAATCAACTAATCTAGTCATGCTTGTTCTAACCTGACTGTTTAACTTCCGTTAACTTCACATGTCACAGAAATAATTTTTTCTTGAACATTTCAGGTGATCTCATGAATATAGTTTGCGGAAATTAGTCGAAAATTTCCAAGAAATGTTGCTTATCAAAACATTGTAAGCTAGATCAGGGTTAGGAGTGTAGGAAGAATTGAACATCCAAGATCTCCATCAATACTTTAAATTTTTGTTAACAGTTGGAAAAAATATATAATACATAATATATCTATTTAAAAAGTTACAGAAATTTACACAGCAAATACATCAACACATCTAGTCCTTGCTCAAACGCTTAACAGTAATGTTATGAAAGTGAAACTCATAAATATGTAAACATTAGACAAGTGTTTAGACAAATATTACATACAACAGGTACATCAATACGTCTAGTTTATGCTCACAATTTAAATTCACAGAAATGCAGTAAAAATGCAAATACGTCAAGTGAATATCGAGAACTGTGTTTGTGTAAATAGAGTTTTCCAACTTTCGGTAAATATAAAGAGACATTTTTCTTATAAATGACAAATTCAATTTTTCGTGCTTGTCTTGAAGTTAGTATGTGTATGAAGAAATGAAAAAAAAACAAATAAAAGGAAGAGGAAAGTACAAAACGTAGATTTCAAAGATGTGATAATATCAAAATGAAAACAATTTGTGTACCTGAAATGCATTGGTTAAGCAAATAACGAATAGGCCATTAAGGGAAGCAAAAGAAAAAGTGAATAGAAAAGATAAAGACAAGACAGATATTGTATTTGTAACTTTCTTTATGCTGACATAGGATGTAGTTTGCTTACTAGACGGAAAGGGATTGTGAAGATCTGTTTTGAATATATTGTATAAACATCAAAAAGACCCAAAGACATCTAAGACTTTTTTGCAAATTTTAGTTTTGATTCCATACACAAAACCAATGTTTTCAATCACTTCGACTGAATTCTGATTTAATCTTAAACATCAAATGGTTTTGTGGATATTGAAAATTTGACTTCTTTAATAATAAACAAATTTTTCGATAGTCACCCACTATTTTGTTCATATGAGAACATGTACTTGATGTAAGATTCCTGGTTTATTAGTTTTCCCCAATGCAACGCTTGCTTTATCTTGATGTATCCACGTGTATTGTCTTTATTTATAACTTCTGGGACTGAGCAAACTTCCCAAGTACAACTGCCAGCTGGGATTAATAAAGATGATCGTTTGTCAATTTAGGGAATATTTAAAATAAGCATGAAGGTCAAAATGGTGGAAAAATTCACTCATTTTTCTCTAAGAAAGAATTACTTGCTGAACAGGAAAAAGTCGGAATTTCTCACCGAACAAATTATCAAGCACTATGACAGTTCAGTTTGGAAGCTTCTCACAGATGAAGTATTTGTCGATGTCACAATTGATATCATTCCAGCCTCCACTAAGTTCCATGCATCCTTCGTTTTGATTACTGTTATCAGGTAGTCCACTGTGCCAGTGATTGTCAGGTCCACTCGTGGGTACTTTCACTCCGTTTAGCCAGTACAGCGGGTCTTGGTCATTGTCCCATCTGGTCCTGGTACCATTGACCACTCCATCCCGCACACCTCCGATGCGGACAAAAAAATCTTGATTCTCTGAAACATGAATATATAACAATGTGTTTATTATGTACACTTAGCCATGTTAATAGTTTTCATGCTTTGTAGATGTCCCCGTTCGTTTCTTTCTTTTTTTTTTCTTTATTGTTTATTTTTTACCGTTTACTTAAGCTGAGTTTATTATTTTAGATAGTTCTAAGAATATGTTAACAAAGAGCACCTCCTTGTCCAGATGAAAGGCCAAAGCGTGTCAAGGAATGTTTCATGTCACATCATTATTTCCAAGATTTGTAGTTTACTTTTCAAACATCTTCTTTCACCTACGTACATGTGATGTCTTTCAACGAAAGTGGTCTGACGTGACAAGTCGACTATTCAGGGCTTAACGTGAGAAGACGTGAACAGTCACGTGAGACAAATCCTATAAGCTGATTAAAGCAATGAACTGTCTCATGAGACCCACTTTACCTCTGTCCTCCAGTCAACTTTCTCAACTACCTCATGAGACCCAATTTACCTCTGTCCACCAATCAACTGTCTCGTGAGACCCACTTGACCTCTGTCCTCCAATCAACTGTCTCATGAGCCTCACTTGACCTCTGTCCTCCAGTCAACTGTCTCAACTGCCTCATGAGACCCACTTGACCTCTGTCCTCCAGTCAACTGTCTCAACTGCCTCATGAGACCCAATTTACCTCTGTCCACCAGTCAACTGTCTCATGAGACTCACTTTACCTCTGTCCGTCATGTAGGCCACCACTGCCCTCATCTTGTCCCCCGTGTCCAGCACAGCGAGTCTTGAGCCGACACTCGCACAACTTCTTGCCGAGCTGCTGAAGTTCATAGGACTTGAAGACAAACTGATGCAGATGTGTTGACCGCGCAGCCAAACAAACCCGTCACGAGAAGAACACGCAGCTAAAAAAAAATAAACAGCGGTTTAGACTGTCAACAAGCGTCTCTTCAGTTTACTTTAAATTAATCATAACTCATTGGTAAAGATTTCTCTTCATAGTCGAACTTTTTTTTTTTTAGTCAGATCAGCTTGTTGGGGTTTTTATTTGTTGATATCATAATTAATATAAACGTTCTATTTTAAATTATTGTTATGTTTATGAGTTATTAACATTTGCTTTGCGTTTTTTAAGGCAGTCCTGATTTTAGGTAGAATACAGATATTAAGCAGATGTAACAGAAATCACGTGACAAATTTCTAGCCAATAGACAGAAACTTGTTCCACTTTACCTGAATCAGCCCTGAAGTATCTGGCACCGGGTGACGACTGGCCTCCCCCTGGTTTAGCAAAGACGAACTCGTTGAGAAGACATTTTTTTATCGTTGGAAGGAAGAAGAATGAAGAGCACCAGGAGGCTGAGATGCACAAAGATGCGCAGTGGATCCTACTAACGGCTCGTCTGTCTTCTGTGTGTGAGGAACCGTTTATCCTGATGACGTCATCGAGCTTCTCATCACGTGTCCACAGAACATCTCCTTCACTGAAGTTAATTTCAGTCATTCATATTATTGAAGAAGGAACTAAACTGTAAATGATGATGGTGGTGGATGATGGATGATGGATGATGGAATGATGGATGATGGATGATGATGATGATGATGATGATGATGATGATGATGATGATGATGATGATGATGATGATGATAATGATGATGATGTAACACTACATGGGAGAGTCGTCGGATTTTGAGACACAAGTGAGACACAAACAGCATACTATGGAAGGACAAGTAAACAACAGCTTGATGACTAAGAAAGGATGACTGAGAAAAAAAAAGAAATGAAGAAGACCCGAAGAGGAGTAACAACAGCTGAAGGAATCGTAACTGTGCAGAGAAAGACGAAAGAGGAAGAGGAAAGGATAAAGAAGGACTACCAATGTGTAGACTGTTGTTAGGAGTAGTGCGCAAGGAAGAAATGCATCTTAAGCACTCGATTAAAGGATTGAATTGTGGGTAGATGGTGGGTATAGAAGGGTAAATAGTTCTATCGTTTGCTAGACTAAATATCTTGTGACCGTATATGGCAGTTCAGTTGACAGGAATAGTATGTCTACGGTCATCAGACAACGAAAGGAGTTGTTATGTTGGATGAGAAGTAGAGAAAAATTGTCATAGCAGAAGAAAGCAAAGAAATTAAAACACTGAACAGACGAATTGAATGAAAGAAGCAGCGGGTAGCCAGCACAGAATATGAAAGGCGAACTAGAGACATGGTCTCGTGTGCTAGGTATGAGAAGAAGAAGAAATCAATCTCCACTCCTTTGTCCGCCAAATCACATCGAGATGGACAAGACCAACATTGTCATGAATCCGAGATTCACTGTCACTGCAGACATTACTATTGAGAGACCTGACAGCTGTCTGTCCGTTTGCTTATTATGATAAACAAGTTACAACTGTCTGAAAGTCTGCCTACTATAATAGACAAAACACGGCTGGTTCTCAGTATGTCTATTATGATAGAAAAGTGACAGTTGTCTGTCTGTCTGTCTGTCTGTCTGTCTGTCTGTCTGTCTGTCTGTCTGTCTGTCTGTCTGTCTGTCTGTGTAAAGATTTGTGAAGAGTGCGTTACGAATGTATGCGAGCGTGTGCAAACATCTGCATGTAAAACTCGCTCGCTTGTTGTTGTTGTTGTTGTTGTTGTTGTTGTTGTTGTTGTTGTTGTTGTTATGAGTCAATCATCTCTTTTGCATAAGGCAAACATACGACAATAAAACAAAAACCAAGCATATACATTAAACAACAAAACATCATTTTACTACTAAATTGAGAATTACATATTTATCAAGTATAAACATAGTGTAGCATTTTTTCTATACTTCAATAACTCTGCATAATAAGCATTTCTACAAAAACAAGTGCAGCTTATGGTCATGATGCTTACAGCTATATACCCTAAAATGTTCTATATTTGGCAACATTGCAATGGAAATTTAGATAAAAAAATAAAAATATTGTTTTACTCAACCTCTTGTGCACGAGGTAGATCGACAAAGCCAAGATGAAAGTGAAGGAGATTTTACCGGCCATGATGTGAACAGCACCGTGTGTACAACTATACCGACTTGTATAGATATACACAATTATTTTCACCAAGTGTGGTCGCAAAGGATGGTGCCAGGCGCTGAATGTCTCTCAACAGTTCGTAAGAGACAATCCCATCGTCCTGTAGTTCCTGAAGCTTCATGGTTGTGGCAGTAATTATATGATGGCATCCTCTTACACTCTTCAAATCTCATGCACCTAAGCCTGACCTTCTCTAGGGGCCCGGATGTCACATAAACATCGACATAGCTGCCGGAGTCAGAAACCATAACTGTCATCTCTGTGTTGACAAACCCCTGTTGACACCGGGAACATGTTAGTGTCAAAGTGCGATCAGTTTTACATCTGCATTTCGAACCCAAACGTCGGTGGCTTGTGGACATAAAATGTCAAAGAAGTTAGTGGACTGAAACAAGGACTTTCTACACTTAACATCAAAGGTACTTCACTGGTGTAAATGAATGAATTGCTAAAGAAAACCGCACGAGGTTCAAACATATAAAGGCAATAAGACAATTTAAGTTGAATTATAAACAAACCTGATTGACGAGGGCTCTATTCATCTCCAAGCTGCGCGAGGGTCTAATGCCCACGTGGCGTTCAAACTAATAAAAAAGCTTTTCCAAAATGTAAACACAATAAAAGCATGGCTGGTCATTTCATTCTCGCAAAGCGATTTTACTCTAGCCTTCGTCTACATATTAATGGTCAGATTACAGGTGCCAATAGGAATTAATCCTACTGGTCGCTTTCTTTGTTGTTTGTGATTTATGCCGTTCATCTCAAGACAATATACTTCATTAATAAACAGAAAACATGAAAATCATTTTAAAATAAAAAATAAAATTGATGAAGCCTTCTTCAACATCTAAACATTTGAAACATTTGATTTATCGGCTGTAAGCTGTAGGTGTATTTTTTATCAATCACACCATATACTAATAATCACACAATAACAATCGCATATGTGAAGCAGATGGCGACACTTTGACAAAATATATAGACGAATACACGATACTAATAATAGAGAAAACATTACTTAACAAGTAATACTTAAATTCAAATAAATTTGATAAATATAATCGTTGCTAAACCTTTTGGTGCGAACGTGAGGCAGATGTAAGGTTGTGTCTGCCAAGTATTGAGGGTGACTCAAAGGAAAGTAGACAGTGAACATACTGGACATGGCAACAAAGAAGAAAGATGAAGCTATGACCTCTCACAATCAGCTTGTAATCCATTCGGGCTTGAACACGTGTCCAGCCATCCATCCGTTGGGCTGTCATGTGTCTTTACGGACTACGTCACTACGTGACAGTTTATACGTTGGCTGCATTTCAGAGTTAGAGATAGAAATGATATAACTCAGTCATTCATTCACTAGCTTTTTAAAGTTCTCTGCTTTTATGAATGCCTCAGTCTTTTATTTTCTGTGTTCTGTCTTATTTTGGAGGTTCTTGTTTAGCTCTGTGCTTCTATCCGCTACCTTAGCTTTAGCTTTCTGTGTAGCGTCTGACATTTTAACAAAACAACTTACATCTCGACATGTGAGAATGTCACATTGACGTGTGTGAATGCGACATTGACGTGTGAAAATGTCAGATTGACAGGTGAGAATATCGCATTGACGTGTGAAAATTTCACAATGAGGTGTGGGTGTGTTCGGGTCGATTTCCACAAATTCTTTGTCGTGCTCGCCGATCTCAAGGTGTTTTATTTTGTTGTTTAGTTTGCATTCTTCCCCCCCCCCTTTTTTGTGTTTGCAGCTTGACATGTTTCTGTACTCCACCTGCAATCGTCATCCTACATACGCAAAGGAAAGAGTCTATTGAGCTAAACATGGGTATTTTGTACTGACACTCATCATGTGATTGTGTCATCCCGCACCACTTACACTCCACTGTCGACATTATTGAACGATCGCCAACTCGTCAGAAACTGATCTGAGCAGCAATAAATGGACAATGCTATGTGATAGCATAATATCATTCCCAGGCCATACAAAAATCATCAACCTCGCCTTCTGAACTCAGTGAAACCCTTGTTTTAACACCTTTGTTAACACGCTTGTAACGTAAACAATCCCAGCCTGCCTAGCGCTGTTTGTTTACTGAATCACCACAGTACAAGAAGACAAATGGTATCCGTGTCTGTCCCGTCATGCATTCGTTTGTGTCCTGTCCATCCCATAATGGATGTTTCTCGAGTTTCCATTAAAATTTATTTGTTATTGTGGTTCTCCCTCTCTCATTCTACCGACAACTATCAAGTGTCATCGCACCAAGGCCGCTGCTCATAGGACTTGAAAACAAACTGATGCACAGGTGTTGACTACCAACCCGTCACTAGAAGAACACGCCGCTGGAAAATTATTCATTCACACTCCATGTCAATTTAAGTATCTTTAATGTCGGTTTTAAACACAAAAAGAGATCAAGCAAAGACTGAAGACTTTAATCACACAAATTTCAATATACAACATTGAAGATCGGATTCGCGTGCATCGAAATTATGTAATCATTGTATGTGTATAGACTAAAAATAATGTAAACTTAAACACACTCAGACTTTAGTCTTCCATCATACCGATTGTACTGGGTTATATGTGTCCGAATATCCACGACAAAAATTAAATGTCTTCCACATGGACTGGTATTTTAAGAGAGTAATGCTCCCAACAACGATGTAATACTCACAGCATTGATGAAAAAATCTGAGCAATAATAAATACTCACACTTTAATAACCCTTAATACTTTTAAGAGTTTGAACTGTTGCTCATGCTTCATAATGTGCAAATTCAAACACTTCCAGATATCTTTTCTTTTATTGTGGAGCTTTATCTATTTTCGAAACGCTGTTAAAAAATTCATATTCACGTTGTATAACATAATAACCACATTGTACTAATTACAGGGCTTCTGCTTACGCAAAAAATTGCGTACAAAACGCATTAAAAGTTCGGAGGACCCCTTCAATTTTCGTCAATGGCGTCCCCTTCAAATTTGGGAGAAGAACAAGGACCCCTTAAAAATCTGAAGAAGGGGTCCCTGGGACCCCAAAGAATTTAGCCTTAGCAGAAGCCCTGTGATTAGCAATAATAATAATATTATTAATGTGTGTTAGTCGTCTCTTTCGCATACGGCTAACACAGCAGCAAAACAAAAAGCAAACATATAAATTAAATAACAAAACATTATATTTTAGGACTACTAAATTGCAAAATTACATATTTATCAAGCATAAACATAGTGTAGTATTTTTCCTATATTTCAGCAACTATGCATAATAAGCATTGCTACAGTTGAAATTCATTTGATGATGAACAAAGATGATCCATCTAAAATGCAAGAGACCTGTCTTTAGGAGGATGTCTACATGTCAACATGTCAGGTGAATGCCACCCAGGGACCCAAGACTGTGCTGCGCCCACCGAGAGAAATAAATACAGCGTCCTCCTCCCCACTCCCGTCCCAGACGAGAACTTTTTATTAACCAAAATATTGGAATGATTATGCATGTAGGCTTCACTCCAAAACTGGTTTACTGCAGCTGCTTTGTCCATCCGGACAATCTGATCCGACAGGTCATTAACTGTGACAGATTTATCACTACCCTTAGCATCGAGCACCTTGGCAAGTACTTTCTAAAGCTGTTTTCTCTGTTCCAACTGGTATTTAAGAAACAGTGTTTATATGACATGAACTATAGACTGGGCTGTGTAAATACCTTATAATAAACCAATAATACTTTCGTGATTTAAAACTAACTGCAATTTTTTCTGAAGTGCACAGCGTGTAACAACAGTCACATCTATCGAGGACATTTGTGGTTTTGGAGAAACAGAGTAACTAGCAAATATATTCTATATTTTATATGTAATTTCATATATTGTATTTCATATAGATCAGTGTCCTGGTGCAACATCTAATCAACATTTAGAAGTTCTCTTAGTGCCGTGCACAAATAGGAAAATGGTATACGTGTGACATTCTTATAAGAAGTTTTACGTACAACAGGATTGTTGCTTCATTCAAATGAATAAAAGGAAATTTTTGAGTCTTACTCTCTTGACTCTCAGATTAATTGCAGTTGATCGAGCTCGGACTTCAAGCGTGCGGGTTACCATGACGACGCCTTTCATAATTACCGCTTTATCCTGTGCGAATGGACTCAAATGGTTGGCAAGATCAGTTCAGTTCCTTCTCGCAGATGAATTGCTCGGAAAGTCCGCATGATATGTCATTACATTTGCCAGACACAATTTCCAAACATCCTTCGCTTGCGCGAAAATTGTCAGGATTTTCAAGATACCAATCACTGTCAGGCCCACTGAGAGCGACTTGCACTCCATTCAACCAGTACAGTGGATGAAGAGTATTGTCCCAAGTTCTTCTGCTGTCAGTTAGGACTCCATCTCGCATCGCTCCGATGTAAAACCGAGAAGTGAGGAGGTCTGTAAGATCATTATAGGGCAAGGTTTGCATAAGTATATACAGATGGCTCGAGCATTTATATTCCGCATAATTCCTTTCCACTTATAAAAGTCTGTATATTTTCTTTTACACTAGTTTTTAATTTATTATATTAGTTTTAAAGTGTTTACTCATACATATGTAATCTGCTGTCTTTATATTTAATAACGATAGTTTTGTTTTGATAGCGTAAAAGGTAAATATCTTTTTTTGTTGATGATGTTGTTGATGATGATGATGAGGAGGAGGAGGAGGAGAGGAGAGGAGGACTAAATCATTGAAGAAATCAGGGATCGCTGTGTCTGCTGCTGTGTACTTACTCAGTTCTGCTAAGTACCCAATGACAGCTCTGAGCTTTGCCCCCGTGTCCAGTACCGCCAGCCGGGAGCCGACACTGGCACAGGCTCTGTAGGCGTCGGTAAAGTTCTTAAGGCTTGAAAATATCTTGATGCAGATGCCTTGTTTGCGAAACCAAACATACCCCTCTACAGAAGGACAGTCCGCTGTCACATTGAAATAAAAGAAATGTTGTTTTACTTCCAACTTAATTTCTTCTTTATTTTTGAAAACATTTGGTAAATATACAACATTAATTGAAACGAAAGAATCTACTTTGAAATCCTCATTTATTTATATTTTCAAAAGCATTCAAAACATTTTTTTAAGGATTTGTCTATTTTTTTTAAATATGCCTGTCCAAAAAGATGCCTTAATTTCATTTGTATCGAAGAGGTTAGTGATGAAATGCTAAATATGAAAGTGGAAAACATTCAGGAAAAGTATGGACTTGATAGAAAAAATAACAACGGCAAAAGTAAAAGAAAGACTAGAGTTAACGAATAATTTAGTGTTACAATGTTTCCATGTTTTGTCGTCAAAAGTGGTACATTGGTCCAGGAGAACCTTGCTACCCCTTTGACAACTCCTACCCCAAACGTCACTATACACCTGCAGAGGAAGGTTACCTACGATCTCCAGACAACAGACATTTGCAAAAAAAACCACGCGGTCTACGAAAGAAAAACACTTTTTTTCTCCAATAAAAAACCTTGCAAACAAAAGGATAACATCAGGTAGAACTGATACAATTACATACCTAACACTCTTCGCATTTGTTCCAACCTCATTCTCCAATATATTACAAAACAATAACCGGGTGGAAGGACTTTCCTACTTACGGTAATCTGCAGTGAAATATCGAGCACCCGATGACGTCTGGCTTCCATTTGGGTTTTGAAAGACCTCCTCATACAGCAGACATCTTCCTGTCGTCGGAATGAAGAAGAAGGAGGAACACGATGAGTTTAACCCGCACAAAGATGCGCAGTGGAGCACACTGACTCCTACTACCTCCGTATTCGGATAACTTTTCCCCTTGATGACGTCATCTAACTTCCGTTCACGTCTCCAACCCACGTCCGTTTTACTGAAAAAAGGTAAACAGCTTTAGTAGGAGCAGTTAGTCGCTAGAGGATTTATTCCTTCTTTATGCTGAGACGAAAATGGTGTAAAGGAAGCAGAGAAAAAAAGTAAAGGACTAACATAAAAAAAAATTCCAGCCAATGAAAAACAAGAATCCGTTAAACAAACTTCAGGTAAGACTACTTACCTCATGTATGCTAGCCATGTCGAAAAAGCGAAGGTAAAGATCAAGGTTACTATTCTGGACATGACGGACACAGCACCGGACAAGAGAACAGAACTTCCTCTTCGTCACTTTGTTTTTTTTGTCTGGAAAATTGTCTTCCGCTGTTACTTAGGTTTTTTCCAGTTTTGTTGTTGTGATGGGTTTAGTCTAGCACCAGCGACAGCGACTCCACCGCTTCATTCCACGTCTGTACCGCGTTGTCACAAGTTGTGTCTGTCGATGTCGTCTTGTGGCAATAAGAGACAGCCGTGAAACCGTTTGTTTGTTGTACAGATTGTTGTGACAACGGTCTCGGTTATCAATAACATCATCTTATCTTATTTCAAAAAGAATACAGCTCTTCATTAAAACAAAAGGAACACTCGCAAGGTTTGGTCCGTGAACACGTTTTTGTTAAAAAAATCATTGAGTAAGAGATAGTTTACTGGCTTCCTGTGACACTAGTAAATATGTAATGGCTTATGCGCTGTCATGCTCAACCACATCCATGAAGAGTGAAAGGAGTATTGAACATATAATTAGTTTAGTCAAATGACTGCCTTCAGTCCAGTGTAATACCAACAAGAGGCCGGTTGTAAAACCAATTTACCCAAACTTGAAATGTGGAGCAAACAAAAGTAAAAACAATCTAATGACATAAATAATAATTATTAATTCATGTAAATAAAGTAGTTTATTTACAAAAGGGCTCGGGCCTTACAGCACAAAAATGCTATGTAAAGGAGATCATCCTGTTTATTCCTCTTAAACGCTTTTCACTACTGCTAAGTGTACTTTTTGGTTTCTCTTATAATGTGAAGAGGATAGTCAAAACAGTCGTATAGCATGTTATTCTAATATCCTTATACCTTAAAACATCAGGCAGTTTCTTTTAATGGAAAGGAAACTACGACCTAACGCTTACAAAATACTTTTAAACATTAAATAAAATCAGTTATTCAAATAAATTTTCAATGAACTGCAGAGTTTTAGTAATAACTCTCAAGCCAACCACAATGTCCAAGGGAGAAAACTTTCAACCTCCTTGATTCGTGTGCGAAGACTTCTTTCCCTTTATCTACGTTTCTCTTGCAGGTTTTCAATGTGTGTTGTATTAATACGGAAATATAGCAGCGAAGAGGACAGACAGGTACCATCGGCACTGGTTAACTACTCCCCTGGAGATAAGACAGTAACCTACATAGTAGATGTACAGGATCGCCAGCTTCAGTCTTTTAGTAATTGTGGGGTTGTCTAGTGGGCAATCCAGATTATAGCACAATATAGTCCATGATGCAAGTAAAACACATAATACTTTAAAGACTAACCTGAATAATTTGAGTATTTTTGCTTGTATCAGTAGATATAGGCGATTTAAACCTAACCAGTAAATTTCTGCTTTCTCTCTCTCTTTCTCGCTCTTACACACGTACATAGAAAACACAGCTGTCTACAATCACAATAACGATAACAATCGTTTATTTTATGAGAGACATATAATCTACAAATTCATGTGCTGTTTCACATTATCCCCCCCCCCCCACCCGCAAAAAAAAAGTAAATAAAACAAACATCAAGAACAACAAAAAACAAAACAATTCTACCTCTAGCTTTACTTGTTACTTTTTATTTAGGTATTTCTTTTCAGTAGGAGACAATATACTTCAGTATATGAGGTTACGAACAAAGAGAGACAAGATAGGAGTTTAATTACACGCTGAATTATACACAAACATGAAAGTTTGATTCTAAATGCCTAAATTTGAGAATGATGTCTCTAAGTGGCTCAAGGGTGATTACTCTCCATCACTTTTCAAATTTCTCCATTTATCTGCGTTACGTTTTGTGCCTAGTGTTTATAACTTATTGTAAACAACCAAAACTGACTCATACTGGCTGTAAATATAAAAGACAAAAACAGTCCTTCCTTAAAAGTAAAACATTAACTTTAAAATCACAACATTTGAGTCTCGAAATATTACATGGCGCATGGTAACGGATATTCTAAGATACCCTGGCACACAAGAAACAGTTGAAAATAAAACTTACACAGAAAACTATGAGATGCATTGTACATTTCTTTGAAAAGCGATGTGGAGTAACAATGTGATATAACACATGTCTTGATGTGAGTGCGGGTTTTACAACCATTGCCTCTAGTCCTCAAAAATAACATTTTTTAAAAGCTGTTTTCTCTTTTCAAACTGGTATTTAAGCAACAGTGTTTATAGGACATGAACTATGGAATTGGCTGTCTAAATACCTTATAATAAACAAATAATACTTTCGTGATTAAAAACTAAATGCAATTTTTTCTGAAGTGCACAGCGTGTAACAACAGTCACATCCATCGAGAACATTCGTAATTTTGAAGAAACATAGTAATTAGCAACTATATTCTATATTATATGTGCAGTGAGGGTATTTATGTAGATAAGTGTCCTGGTGCAACATCTAATCAACATTTAGAAGTTCTCTTAGTGCCGTGCGTATACAGGAAAGTTGTATACGTGTGATATTTTTCCAAGAATATTTATAAAAAAAAACAGGATCGCAGCTTCGTTCAAATGAATAAAAGGAAATCTTTGAGTCTTACTCTCTTGACTCTCAGGTTTGGTCGATAATATCAGGTTCATTGAAGTGGATCGTGCTTAGATTTTGTACGTGCGGGTTACCTTGACGACGCCTTTCTTGATTGCTGCTTCATCCTGTGCAGATGGACTCAACGACGTTGGCAAGATCAGTTCAGTTCCTTCTCGCAGATGAATGAAGTGGAAAGTCCGCATGATAAGTCATTGCATTCGCCAGACACGATTTCCATACATCCTTCGATTGCGTCTTCATTGTCAGGATTTCCAGGCACCCAGATACTGTCAGGCCCACTGAGAGAGACTTGCACTCCATTCAACCAGTACAGTGGATGAAGAGTATTGTCCCAAGTTCTTCTGCTGTCAGTTAGAACTCCTTCTCGCATCGCTCCGATGTAAAACCGAGAAGTGGGGAGGTCTGTAAGATCATCATGGGGCAAGGTTTGTATAAGTATATACAGATGGCTGGAGCATTTATATTTAGCATAATTCCTTTCCACTTATAAAAAGTCTCTATATTTTCTTTTACACTAGTTTTTAATTTATTACATTAGTTTTAATGTCTGTACTCATAAATATGTAATCTGCTGTATTTATATTTAATAACGATAGTTTTGTTTTGATGGCGGTCTAATAAGGTAACTATCTTTTCTTGTTGATGATATTGTTGATGATGATGATGAGGAGGAGGAGGAGGAGGAGGAGTACGAGAGGAGGAGGAGGAGGACTAAATCATTGAAGAAATCAGGGATCGCTGTGTCTGCTGCTGTGTACTCACTCAGTTCTTCTATGTACCCAATGACAGCTCTGAGCTTTGCCCCCGTGTCCAGTACCGCCAGCCGGGAGCCGACACTGGCACAGGCTCTGTAGGCGTCGGTAAAGTTCATAAGGCTTGAAAAAATCTTGATGCAGATGCCTTGTTTGCGAAACCAAACATACCCCTCTACAGAAGGACAGTGCGCTGTCACATCGAAATAAAAGAAATGTTGTTTTACTTCCAACTTAACTTCTTCGCTTCTTCTTGAAAACTACTTTGGTAAATATACAACATTCAATCACACGAAAAAATCCACTTTGAAATCCTAATTATTTATATTTTCCAAAGCTTTGAAAAAACATTTTTTAAGGATTTCTCTATTTTATTTTTAAATATACCGTTCCCGTTTAAATTTGTAACTCTACACATAACAACACAACTAAACTAGCAAATGAAAAAAATCTTATATACAGAATTTACATTCCCATTCTACAGAGCAAACAATAAAGACGATATTATACAACGTAGATAATAGATACTTTGGAGATACTATTTTAGCTAACAATATAAACAGATATTCTTTGCCGATGCTACAGTTGTTAAACTGACAAGAAACAAAACGTATTGAAAGAAGTTAATTCATATAAACTTACGGTCATCAGCAGTGAAATATCGAGCACCCGATGACGTCTGGCCTCCATCTGCGTTTTCAAAGACCACCTCATACAGCAGACATCTTCCTGTCGTCGGAAGGAAGAAGAAGGAGGAACACGATGAGTTTGATCCGCACAAAGATGCGCAGTGGAGCACACTGACTCCTACTACCTCCGTATTCGGGTAACCTTGCCCCTTGATGACGTCATCTAGCTTCCGTTCGCGTCTCCAACCGACGTCTGTTTTACTGAAAATAGGTAAACAGTGTTAATAGCAGCAGTTGGTCTTTAGAGGATTATTCTTTCTTTATGCGGAGACGGAACTGGTGTAAAGGAAGCAAAGAAAAAAAGTAAAGGACTAAAAAAAGCTGTTTGTATTCAATGAGAAGCAAGAATTCGTTAAACAAACTTCAGGTATGATTACTTACCTCATTAATGCTAGGCATGTCGAAAAAGCGAAGGTAAAGATCAAGGTTACTTTTGTGGACATGATGGACACAGCGCCGTACAAGAGAACAGAAATACCTCTTAGTTACTTTGTTGTTTTCTCTCAAAATAGTCTTCAGCTATTGCTTAGTGGGTTTTTTCAGTTTTGTTGCTGTGATGGGCTTAGTCTAGCACTCTGGACTACTCCGCAACATTTCAGGTTTGTATCTGGTTGGCACAAGTTGGGTCTGTCTATGTCGTCCTTGTAATATTAGACAGCCTTTTGTTTCTTTTACAGATTGTTGTGACAACGGCCTCTCTTATCAATAACATCATTTTATCTCGTTTCGAAAACAGATCAGCTATTCATTAAAACAAAAGCAACAATCGCTCTGAGCTTTTCCCCCGTGTCCAGTACCGCCAGCCGGGAGCCGACACTGGCACAGGCTCTGTAGGCGTCGGTAAAGTTCATTAGGCTTGAAAAAATCTTGATGCAGATGCCTTGTTTGCGAAACAAAACATACCCCTCTACAGAAGGACAGTCCGCTGTCACATTGAAATAAAAGAAGTGTTGTTTTACTTCTAACTTAACTTCTTCGCTTCTTTTTGAAAACAAATTTTGTAAATATACAACTTAAATGTAACGAAAAAAATCCACTTTCAAATCCCAATTATTTCTATTTTCCCAAGCTTTGAAATTTTTTTTCAGGATTTGTCTATTTTTTTAAAAATATACCTGTCCTGAGATGCCTTAATTTCGTTTGTATCGAAGAGGTTGCTGATGATATGTTAATATGAAAGTGGAAAACATTGAAGAAAGGTAAGGACTGTATAGAAAAATTAATAATGGAAAAAGTAAAAGAAAGACTAGAGTTAATGAATAATTTAGTGTTACAATGTTTCATGTTTTGTCATCAAAAGTGGTATATTGGTCTAGGAAAGCCTCGACGATCCTGTGACAACTCCTACCATACCTGCAGAGGAACGTTACCTACGATCTCCGGACAACAACAATTTGGAAAAAGAAACCCACGTGGTCTACAATGGCAAAACACTTTTTTTTCTCCTGACAAGAAACTTACAAACAAAAGAGTATTATCAGGTAGAACTGATACAATTACATACCCAACACGCTTGACATTTGTGCCACAATCCTTCTCCAATACATTGCAAAACAATAACCGGGTGGAAGGACTTTCCTACTAAACCTAGCAACTAGCTTGTACACCTACCCATGTTTAATTTATATAGGATTTCCTGGCTTGAGGGAGGCTGGAATGTCCCAATTAAATTTGTAATATTACACCTAACAACACACCTAAACTAGCAAATGAAAAAAAAAATATATATATTAGAATTTACATTTCCATTCTACAAAGCAAACAATAAAGACGATATCTTACAATGTAGATAATAGATACCTTGGAGCTAATATTTTAGCTAAAATTAAAAACAGATACTGAATTCATTCTATGCCGATCCTGCAGTTGCTAAACTGACAAGAAACAAAATTTATTGAAAGAAGTTAATTCATATAAACTTACGGTCATCAGCAGTGAAATATCGAGCACCCGATGACGTCTGGCCTCCATCTGGGGTTTGAAAGACATCCTCATACAGCAGACATCTTCCTGTCGTCGGAAGGAAGAAGAAGGAGGAACACGATGAGTTTAATCCGCACAAAGATGCGCAGTGGACCACACTGACTCCTACTACCTCCGTATTCGGGTAACCTTTCCCCTTGATGACGTCATCTAACCCGTTCACGTTTCCAGCCGACGTCTGTTTTACTGAAAATAGGTAAACAGTGTTAATAGCAGCAGTTTCTCCTTAGAGGATTTATTCGTTCTTTATGTGGAGACGAAACTGATTTAAAGGAAGCAAAGAAAAAAGTAAAGGACTTACGGTTACTTTTCCTTGTAATAAGAGACAGCCTTGAAACCTTTTGTTTCTTTTACAGATTGTTGTGACAACGGCCTCGCTTATCAATAACATCCTTTTATCTCGTTTCGAAAACAGATCAGCTATTCATTAAAATAAAAGCAACAATGGCTAGGTTGTGTCCTTGAACATGTTCCTGTTTGAAAAATCATTCAGTAAAAAATAGTCTGCTGGCTTCCTGTGACACTAATGAATATTTAATGGCTTATGAGCTGCCATGTTCAAACAGATCCATGATGAGTGAATTGATATTGAACATATAATTCTTTTCTTCGAGTGACCATCGTGAGTCCAGTGTACCACCAACAACAGGCCTGCCCGAACTTGAAATGCGGAACAAAACAAAAACAATCTGTTTACGCGATCTGTACAAAGTTTTGTAGATTCTGTTTTGTTTGTTTGGTGGGTGAAGGTCAGTTGTCTCGATTTACTTCAGTTGTCTCAAAAAATACCTTTTAAAAGAATAATTCTAAAATGTTGTAAATGTTGACTTTAGAGACATCTCACGCGATTTAAACCTAACCTGTAAACTTCAGCTTTCTCTCTCTCTTACACACGGACATAGAAAACACAGCTCTCTACAATCACAATAATGATAACAATCGTTTATTTTATGGGAGACATATAATCTACAATTCGTGTGCTGTTCCGCATTATCCCTCGTCCCAAACAAAAAAAAATTAACAACAACAACAACAACAACAACAACAATTCTACCTATAGCTTCCTTTGTTACTTTTTATTTAGGTTGTGCTTTTCATTAGGAGACAATATACATCAGTGTATGAGGTTGGGAACAAAGAGGGACAAGATAGGAGTTTAATTACAAGCTGAATTATACACAAACAGGAGACTTTGATTCTCAATGCCTAAATTTGAGACTGATGTCTCTAACTGGCTCAACACTATGAAATACATTGTCCATTTCTTTTAAAAGCAGTGTGGAGTAACAAAGTGATATAACAAGTGTCTTGCTGTGAGTGCGGGTTTCACAACCATTGCCTCTAGTCCTTAAAAATAACATTTTTCTAAAGCCGTTTTCTTTGTTCAAACTGGTATTTAAGCAACAGTGTTTATAGGACATGAACTTTGGACTGGGCTGTCTAAATACCTTATAATAAACAAATAATACGTTAGTGATTAAAAACAAACTGCAATTTTTTTCTGAAGTGCACAGCGTGTAACAACAGTCACATCCATCGAGAACATTCATGGTTTTGAAGAAACATAGTAATTAGCAACTATATATTTATATTTTATGTGCAATGAGGGTATTTCATGCAGATAAGTGTCCTGGTGAAACATCTAATAAACATTAAGTATTCTTCCAACAAATTTTATTTTAAAAAAAACAACAGGATTGCAGCGTCGTTCAAATGAATAAAATAAATTTTTTGAGTCTTACTCTCTTGACTCTCAGGTTTACTCCATAATATCAGGTTCATTAAAGTTGATCGTGCTTGGACTTCGTGCGTGAGGGTTACCATGACGACGCCTTTCATAATTACCGCTTCATCCTGTGTGAATTGATACAAAGACATTTGCAAGATCAGTTCAGTTCCTTTTCGCAGATGAATGAATTGGAAATTCCGCATGGTAAGTCATTGCATTTCCCAATCACGATTTCCATACATCCTTCGATTGCGTCTTCATTATCAGGATTTCTAGACAACCAATCACTGTCAGGCCCACTGAGAGCGACTTGCACTCCATTCAACCAGTACAGTGGATGAAGAGTATTGTCCCAAGTTCTTCAGCTGTCAGTTAGGACTCCATCTCGCGTCGCTCCGAGATAAAACCGAGAAGTGAGGAGATCTGTAAGATCATCATGGGGCAAGGTTTGTATAAGAATATACAGATGGCGCAAGTATTTATATTCTGCATAATTCCTTTCCACTTATAAAAGTCTGTATATTTTCTTTTACACTAATTTTTAATTTATTTATTACTTTTAAACACTGTGTGTGTACTCATAAATATATATATAATCTGCATAATTTATATTTGATAATTCTAGTTTTGTTTTGATGGCGGTATTAAAAACTATTTCTTGTTGTTGTTGATGATGATGATGATGATGATGATGATGATGATGATGATCCACTTTCAAATCCTAATTATTTCTAGTTTCCAAAGCTTTGAAATTTTTTTTTAGGATTTGTCTATTTTTTTAAAAATATACCTGTCCTGAGATGCCTTAATTTCGTTTGTATCGAAGAGGTTGCTGATGATATGTTAATATGAAAGTGGAAAACATTGAAGAAAGGTAAGGACTGTATAGAAAAATTAATAATGGCAAAAAGTAAAAGAAAGACTAGAGTTAATGAATAATTTAGTGTTACAATGTTTCGTGTTTTGTCATCAAAAGTGGTACACTGGTCTAGGAAAGCCTCGACGATCCTGTGACAACTCCTACCATACCTGCAGAGGAACGTTACCTACGATCTCCGGACAACAACAATTTGGAAAAAAAACCACGTGGTCTACAATAACAAAACACTTTTTTTCTCCAAACACAAAACTTACAATCAAAAGCACAGCATCAGGTAGAACTGATACAATTACATACCCAACACACTTGACATTTGTGCCACAATCCTTCTCCAATATATTGCAAAACAATAACCGGGTGGAAGGACTTTCCTACTAAACCTATCAACCAGCTTGTACACCTACCCATGTTTAATTTATATAGGATTTCCTGGCTTGAGGGAGGCTTGAATGTCCCAATTAAATTTGTAATATTACACCTAACAACACACCTAACTAGCAAATGAAAAAAATATATATATAATTAGAATTTACATTTCCATTCTACAAAGCAAACAATAAAGACGATATCTTACAATGTAGATAATAGATATTTTGGAGATAATATTTTAGCTAAAATTAAAAAAATACTGAATTCATTCTATACCGATCCTGCAGTTGCTAAACTGACAAGAAACAAAATTTATTGAAAGAAGTTAATTCA
>SRHC01002800.1:0-49367 GCA_004794325.1 Pomacea maculata | reverse complement strand
GAGGAGAGGGATCAGATGGACCATGACTATGACAGCAACAACAACACTGGAAGACTTAAACTTTGCTGATGACATTGCCCTGCTGTCACACCGCCACCAAGACATGCAGGAAAAAACAAAGGCCTTCTCAGAAACAGCTGGAAACCTTGGCTTGAAGGTCAGCACAACGAAAACGAAAAGTGTGAGAGTGAACGCCAGAGTCCAAGACAGCATCAAACTAAATGGAGAAGAGATTGAGGAAGTTGACAGTTTCTCCTATCTTGGGTCCAAAATGTCAAACACCGGGGATGCGGAGGTGGAGATTCGAGCACGACTGGCGAAAGCCAGCCAGGCCTTCGCCTCACTCAGGAGCACACGGAAGGCAAAAAACATCAGCCAGAAGATCAAGCTGAGAATCTTCAAGTCAAATGTGATCAGCACCCTCCTTTACGGATCAGAATCTTGGAAGATGACCAAAACCATCGGTAACAAGCTTGACGTCTTCCAAAACAGATGCCTCAGGCGCATACTTAACATCTTTTGGCCAAACACCATCACCAACGAAGAACTCCACCGAAGAACTGAAACCGAGTCCATCACCACGCAGGTTCAACGAAGGCGTTGGCGATGGATTGGACATGTGCTCCGCCAGCAGACAGCAGACCTCTCCAGAGTCGCCCTACGATGGACTCCAGACGGCCGAAGAAAACGAGGCCGCCCAAAGGAAACTTGGAGAAGAACAGTGGAAAGGGAGATGAAGGGAAAGGGCTGGACATGGGGTCACCTAGAGCGGGTTTCAGCCGATCGACATCGGTGGCGGACTCTGGTTGAGGCCTTATGTGCAACCTGATGCACGAAGAGGAATAGATAAAATCAATCTAATTGACCTTTTTCTTTTTGAATATGAAGATAACCGACGTGTAAGTTATAAAATAATATACCAGAGCAACCAGACACAGAAATAAACTAAATTTCTCAAACCAAATTTTTAATTTAGTTATAATTACATTTCGATACTTTTTTTTCTAAGCTTTAAGCGCTCTTTGCAGCGCTAGCATTCTAAAGTAACTAATAGCCATCAACACAAAAGAAATTGTATACACAGCTTTTTTTCTGCAATATACTAGAACTAATGAGTACAATTTACGAGTTTAGATGTGAAATAAAGAATTGTAATTCTAGTAAAAAAAAGAAGGAAAATCAAAGCACATATGCTCAGCAATCCCCACGATATTTAGTCAACTACCTTATGAATATGGTTATAAGATTCGGAAAGAAATATTTTGGGCACAAAATGACTTTTCCTTTTCAAAGGATTCGCAAAATGAAACGACTGGTTTGCCGTACTGACATTTGTTCCTTTTGTCAAAACAGAAAGGCAAAATAATTGAAAACTTAGCATAATTTACTAAAATAAACAAAAAATACAGTGATTTATCAGCAAAAATAATGAAGGTTATAGGCGATCACATTCAGCATTGTTTCTGTAGTAAGTATTTACCTGTATGTTATATGTGAGAACAGTAAACTAAGATATCCAGAACAAGAACATTGTACAGGGGTGAATTACCATACACCTTGACAAAACACGAAACATCAAGGTCTGTAAAAAAAAGAAAGTATGTACCACTCCTTCGGTAAAACATTTTAAATAATTCTCTTTTAAAAACCGTGTGCATATGGAATCTACAAACCAAAACAGTGACTGAATGAGAAACGCTAAAAATAGAAATGACAGCCACAGCCCCGTCACGTGCTTGTGTCCCGTAGCCTTGAGGTGAACAGGAGCTTTGAATGGTGAGTAGACAGTAGCTAAAATGTCTAAGGGCAGAAAGGTCAATACATTGCAGAAATGTCACCAGGATATTTCAGGACCAAACCATCGCCACATCCAATAAGCAAGCGGCCGTTAAGGTCAAGGTTCAGAGCTGTGGGCCGCACAATGTTCCCACTTCCGGGCAGGAAGTCGACAAACGTCAGGCCAGTTGTACTGGCTTTTGTCACGTGCACACAGTCGTTCATCCAATCAGCGATCAGTAGCAACTCTTCATCATAAAAGCAGACGTCTGTCGGGAAGAAGGGTTGTTTTGGTGACTCGTAGGTCGCTATGGGGTCATTAGACATCCTAGAGTAAAGTCGTACAACACGGTAAAGATCTTCTTGTCCATTCTTACTTATTATTGCTTCATGACTTGAATTTTCATCTTCTTCTTCGTCTACCACAGCAAAGAAAGATCCAGGAAGGTTTGCGTCAAAGTTATGTATTCTTTTTACACTTGGAGAAAGTAGACAGACACCTAAATTACATGTTTCCGTTTCATTTTCCCGTTTTAGCTCCATTGGACTAATATAACATAAACCCTCTGCATAACTCTGAAGCATACCAAACATGCTTATACTCTTGGAACCAAATGTCCTTTTCAGTAAGTCTTTCCATTCCCAAATATAAGATTTACGTGTGACACATGTTACCTGCACTTTATAATTGTTAATTATAACTTTAGAGCCTTCAGACCCCCAGTTCACGTATTTCTCTTTGGAAAAGTCACCTCCTGTTCCTCCATAAATGACATCAATAGTTGTGTCCTCTCTTTGCCGAAGAGCGTGCACTTCATTACATTCGCTATCATCACATTGACCCAAGCATTCCATGTCCACGTTTTGTACAATCGGAAAGTTCAGTACGACTGGGATCCCAATGAACCACTTGATGTCCTCTTTAATGTCGTTGGTGAAGTCGCCATTGAGGGCGACACAGTAACGCGTATCAGGCAGTCTGTCTTCAAGTTCTTTTAGGGACTTGCAGCTTCCTTTTCCCTTTGTTATCTCTTTCTCTACCTGCAGGACCTCCGTGTCACAGCCTGAAGTCAATGCTAGTGTGGTGCGGTCTCGAAGCTGTAGAAGGGAGTTAAGTTCGCCTTGTACTTGCTGTATGTCAGCAGCAATTTCTTTTTCCAAAATATCGGAGATTTCTTCTAGTTGTTTTTGTGTTTGGTCACGACATTCTCTTGCCATTTCTACAATTACGTCAAACCGGACTTGAATCTGTTGGAAATGGAAACAGTATTTCTGGATTAAAAATCTTTATGTCATAAAAAGCATTATCTTTTTTATCATAATAATCAATACCCAAGAAGCATCTTGCAACGGTCTGTCGCGGTTTCTTCTCTCTGCATATATGTGTGTGATGGGTGAGAGAGAGACAGAGGGAACATTTACCAACCTGTTTGGAGATTCCATTTCGCTTCTCTCGAGCTCGTTTCTCATTTACTTTCAAACATTCTAATTTGTTGGTCACGTGATCAATGGAATCCTCTAGACGATGCAGTTCCTGTTCAATGGTTTGCTGACAACGACTTGCGGCCTCGGACAGATCTTCGGTAACATGCCCTTCGTGTTTAGTCAGCTTACATCTCATACAGATGGCTTGGTCACACTGGGCACAGTAGAATAGGACACGTTCTTTAGTGTGGACATAACACTTTGAATGGTTTTCATCACTACGAGCCTGCTCTAGAGCTTCGTCAGTGAAGTAGAAGTTGACTTGTAGATCACACACACCACCTGGCGGTACCACAAAGGGAGCTCTACAGGTAGGACACGGGATGGTGTTTCCAGGTCGATTTGCCAGTTGCTCCAGACACTCTAGACAGAAGGTGTGATGACAGGGCAGGAATCTCGGGGATGTGAAAACTTCTGTGCATATTGCACATGTCATGTTTATCTGTACAGAAGCCATGCCTGAGGCTGCCATGATAGTGTGCCTGGAATTAAATCAAGAGAATACGGGGATATTTCTCTACAGTTTACAAGAAAGGAAAAACGCGAGATTATAAGTTATAGAAATGTTGAACTTTCTTAATCTATAACACATACAAACAATTTTAGAGAGGAAGTGTGTATTTTAATGAAAACTGGTTATTATTTTCTTTTGAAGACTGTAGACAGAGGAAGTTAAATAAAAAAATGGGTGATAGCTGTAATATAAGAAGCAGTTCCAGAAAATGTCACTACATTCCAGTCAGCATGAACACATGAAAACAACAAAATACTACTCCCTCACTCTCTGTTGCAAAAATGAATTAAGCGAGTGGTAACACCTTTATGAGTGTAATCACTGAAGTGTTCCTTTCACTCAGAAACATTAAGTTCCAGAAATGAATTAAACAGACACATTAACACCTGTATGAGTGTAATCACTGTTTTCTAAAGTGTTCCTCTCACTCAGAAACATGGAAGTCGCTCGCTAAGTCATCTGCAGTCACATTGCAGTGCTGCTGTCACTACCACACCACACACAATGTTATTTGTCACAGTCACAACACAGCTTTTGTGATGGGTGTATCCCGTGAACTATCACGGATAAGATTTGATTGTCAACTTATATTTCAAGCATCTGAAAAGCTGTTTGAGCAAGGGGCGGTAATTGATACCGTGAGTCACATTCATTAAAGATTGTTTCACTATTGTATCACGCGTGAGACACTCCAACACATAAAAGCAGTGAACAGAACTTTGAGAATGCATCCACATGAATAAGTTTGCAGGAGAAAGACACTGAGTGCTAATAGGATTTCTTATCGTAAACTAGCGGTACATTGCCTCCATAAGTGTATCATTCAAAACAATCTGTGTTAACATGCAAACCTTCTAATTTCAATTTTATTATAAATGAACTTCAATAATTATTTAAAATCTGGAAATACCGAAAGTGCTTTAACCTTTAAGGGTTGGTATAATTTAAAACAGTACTTTTATAATCTCTTTGAAAAGACAGGATACATTTCGTACATTCATCATCTCAGAAGTATCACTTTCATTAAAGTCTCATTTGAATTACATGGAACTTTTATATCATATCATGACACTTATCAAACTAGACATACACACCGCCAGACAATTTCAAGATATATTTGCAGGTAATGAAATTAAATATAAATGTAACGCTACCACTTCAAACATCTACACCAAAGAAAAACTATTTGCCAATGCATTAATCTGTTGTTTCAATCTGACTTCCGAACATTACTTTAATTATTTCTGCAATGGCTTCAAGCAAATATCAAACCTCATCTCGTTTCTAGCACGTTGTGGTGGAGGACGACTGGGAAAGATTGTCATAAGAAATTGCTGACACCATCAAGTGCCTGAGGTGCAATTTGTGATGATGAACAGTTCTCTAGGTAAGGACGAGCTGACTTCATGTGCCATACACTGGTCTTAGAACTCACTGCTTCGTGTTGATAGCTAGTTTTGTCAATAGTATGAAAATAAAATACTGTCTATCGAACTACTGAAGTAATTCACATAACATAACTTCTCACATTAACTACAACCGACCCAAAGTGAGCTCCCTACAAAAGAACCTACTTAACTGAATGAATATCTCTTACCTGTTCAACAGGTGTGAAGAACAAACTGCACGTCTACTGTAACGGCTCTGGAACCAGTTTTAAAGTAAAATACAGCAAAGGTTTCTACTTATAAAATACACTGGGTCTGGTGGTAATCATGACTAGAAAATGACAGGTTGGTTGATGTCTATGGTATATTATCCCGAAGCTCATGTTTTTATTGTCTAGCACAGCTAGAGTTAAAATATTATTGTTTAATCACACATTCATTGCTGCCTCTTTTTTATGGATTCTCTCTCTGTTGTGAAAATTCCCGATTTTATAAAAATTCTTTCATGTTCTAGATAAGCTATCGATCATTGAAAAATAATAGTAGGAATAAAGTTGATTTATGTAGCACAATACCTTAGCAATATATCCCAGCCTATTGCTCTGTAGACATATAACAACCACAGCCGACGACGATGACAATGGCGACGACCAAAACCAAACAAGTGAAAGACTGAGCAGCAGAGTGTTAAGCAAAGGAAGATCACCACAGACAGAAAGTCGAGGTCAGAGCAAATCGGATTTAAAGCACATCGGTCGGTCGCCTATGGAAACATAGATAAACATATTGTAGATTATTTTTTAATAATATTCAAAAAACAAGTGGTCGTGAGTTTTTGGCCTTCATTTGCTGGTAGATTGATTTAACAAATAGTAGTAACTATTTTCAGTAACAACTGTTCAAAAAAACTACGTACAAGATCGACTATATCCGAACTTTAATACTTTGCCAAGGAAAGAAAAGTTCCTTATTAACTAGCTATCCCATCACTTATTAATATATGTTCGACTTAAATTTCAACCATCTGAAACCAGATCATCACACGTGGGGGACATTTGTTATAAAAGTTTTGTTTCAGTTCTTAGCCACACTGACCCTATGTATGTCTAGTCCACAATGGAACACATTATCGCATGAAGTGGCACATGAAAAGTTATGAATTCCTTCAGAGGAAGGAGTTCGCAGGAGAAACCATTTTTGTACAGCAGCATGCATCGATCTATTATACACAATATTAAACGTTTCCTTTCATAACCAATCAGCACATTACTTTCATATTGATAAGTGTACCTCATTAACAACGATCTATTTTGACACGAATAATTCACTACCTTCTTCTTATGAGCATTTTAAAAACTTAGTTTATTAAGATTTATTTTAAATGTGTACAAAATCTCACTACCAAATAAATATTTTTTGAGTTGTAAGAATATCTCTTACCTGTAGAACAGTTTGTGAAACACTACACACCTGCTGTCATGGCGCAGAGATCAGTTCCGGGAAAACAAACCATATATGGGAAGATTTTAATTATTTATAGAGCACAGCCATGACTAGAATGTGACATCATGTTTGTAGATGTCCATAGTGAGTGACCCTATTATCCCAAAGTTCATGTTCTCATTGTATAGGAAGGAACTAAAGTACAATTAGTTTACAATTAGGGTCAAACTATTGTTTAATCACACATCGATCTTGACACCTTAGTGTCTATTTTTAGCAGATTTATAGACCGCGCCCTCTGGTGGAAATTCCCGATTTCATAGTACATGTTTCAAGTTACAGTGTAATCACCTGTAAGAAAAGGCAAGTAGGCATCACTGTTTCTCGCTCTTTACACATTACATTAACCACAATCGAAGAGTAATGCGGAAGGCTGAGCAGCACTGCATTGGGTACAAAAAGATTACAGATAAAATATCATAGATAAAATCAATCTTGTTTTTTATATAATTGAGTTACATATAACTAGAGACTTGTGCCACGTTCTGTAGACACCACATGACTGGCACAATTGGGACTTTATCTGACATTTATAAACCAACAACATATTTCGTGTAGGAGGTAGAGCTAGCAAGAGCTGTTTACATGTAAGTGGTTAGTAAATGAGGAAAAATTACCTGATAGGGTCAAAGGTGTAGTACCCCGCTATCCCCAGGCCCGCAACCCCGATGGCCCTCCTACATTAGGCCTGTAATACTACACTACAGACATGACACACAATATCTGCATGAGTAATTACATCCCTTCCTATGTACTACACTCCGTTGGTATCTTCACTGTACCTGAGGTCATTAGCAATACCAGAGCAGAGAATAACTCATAAAAAGTATTTCACTAAAATAATATACAGAGAAGTATATACAGTCTGTGTGTAGGTGTGAAAGAGAGAGTTTACTATACCAGTGTATGTCAGAGAGATTCATTGTTTTTAATTATTGTTATATAACCGAAACAGTATCTTGTGATATCATCAAATAAATTGTAGACAATTTTAATTCCATGACTATATTTTATTATCCAGTTTTAATAACATGCAACTCGTTACTACATGTCTCTAGTTTGGACTCTGTTGTGGCTTTTTTCACAAGAGAACAATATGATTTAAAAAAGATGTGAAATATAGAGCACTGGTAGTTTTGTGCAGGCTCAGTTAATGACCAGTAGAGTTTATAACACATAAGGCATGAGGTGAAATAAAGCACTTTTCTATTTATCTATCAACAGTACATCTAACAAACTTTTAAAAGAAAGTTAAATGTTAAAGCAATAAATGCACGTACAGTATTACATATATCATACATAAAAGAATTCAAACATTTATTTTTGAATGTATTCTTGCATCAGTTTTCACGCTTTAACATTTAAAAGATTGAATAAGTAAAAAAATAAAATTAAACCATGAAATCAATCTACTTGACCTTTTTCCTTTTGAATATGAAGATAACCGATGTGTAAGTTGTAAAATAATATAACACGATAACGAGACACAGAAATGAACTAATTTTCTCAAACAAAAATTTTACTTTAGTTATAATTACATTTCGATACAACTTTTTCTAAACTTTAAGCGCTCTTTGCAGCGCTAGCATTCTAAAGTAACTAATAGCGATCAAAAAAAAAATTGTATCCACAGCTCTTTCTCTGCAATATACTAGAACTAATGAGTACAATTTACACGAGTTAGGACGTAAAATAAAAAAAAATTAATTCCTGCTAAAAAAAAACAAAAAACAAAATCAAAGCACATACGTTCAGCTATCCCCACGATATTTAGACCACTACTTTATGTCGTGGATTATAAGATTCTGAAAGAAATATTTTGGGCACGAAATGACTTTTCATTTTCAGCGCATTGGCAAAATGAAACGACTGGTTTGCTGTACAGACTTTTGTTCCTTTCTTCAAACACAGAAATGAATAATCTATGAAAAATTAGCAGCATTTACTAAATTAAACAAAGAATACAGTAATTTATCAGCAAAAAATAATTAATTTCCTATGCGTTCTAATTCAGAATTGTTTCAATAGTAATAGTTATATGCTATATGTGAGAACAGTAAACTAAGATATCCAGAACAAGAACATTGTACAGGAGTGGATTACCATAAACCTTGACAAAACACGAAACATAGAGGTCTGTAAGAAAAAGCAAGTAGGCATCACTGTTTCTGAAAAAACATTTTAAACAATTCTCCTTTAAAAAAATGAGTGCATATAGAATCCACAAACCAAAACAGCGACTGAATGAGAAACGCTAAAATAGAAATGATATGTCAAAGCCCCGTCACGTGCTTTAGTCCCATAGCCTTGAGGTGAACAGGAGCGTTGAAAGGTCAGTAGACAGCAGAAAAAATGTGTAAGTGCAGAAAGGTCAATACATTGCAGAAATGTCACCAGGATATTTCAGGACCAAACCATCGCCACATCCAATAAGCAGGCGCCCGTTAAGGTCAAGGTTCAGAGCTGTGGGCCTCACGATGTTTCCACTTCCGGGCAGGTAGTCGACGAACGTCAGGCCAGTTGTACTGACTTTTGTCACGTGCACACAGTCGTTCATCCAATCAGCGATCAGCAGCAAAATTTCGTCATAAAAGCAGACATCTGTCGGGAAGAAGAGTTGTTTTGTTGACTTGTAGGTGGCTATGGGGTCGTCAGACATGCTAGAATAAAGTCGTACAACACGGTAACCATTTTGTCGTGCATTCTCTTTACTCATTATTGCTTCATAACCTGAATTTTTATATATGTCTTGATGCTCCTCTTCGTCTACCACAGCAAAGAAAGATCCAGGAAGGTTTGCGTCAAAGTTATGTATTTTTTGTACCCGTGGAGAAAGCAGACGTTCACCTATAATACATTTTTGCTTTTCATCTTCCTGTTTTAGCTTCAGTGGACTAATATAGCATAAGCCCTCTGCACACTTCTGAATCATACAAAACATGCTTTTATTCTTAGAACCGAGTTTCCTGATCTCTGAGACTGTCCATTCCAAAATGTAACGTTTACGTGTGACACATGATATCCGCGTTTCATATGTATGCATTATAACTTTAGAGCCTTCAGACCATGTCGTGTATTTCTCTTTGGAAAAGTCAACTCCTGTTCCTCCATAAATTACATCAATACTTTTATCCTCTCTTTGCCGTAGAGCGTGCACTTCCCTACATTCGCTATCATCACATTGACCCAGGCATTCCATGTCCACGTTTTGTACAATCGGAAAGTCCAGTCTGACTGGGATCCCAATGAACCTCTTGATGTCCTCTTTAATGTCGTTGGTGAAGTCGCCATGGAGGCCGGGACAGAAACGCCTATCAGGCAGTCTGTCTTCAAGTTCTTTTAGGCATTCGAAGCTTCCTTTTCCCTTTGTTATCTCTTTCTCCACCAGAAGGACCTGCGTATCACAGGCCGATGTCAGGACTAGTGTGGTGCGGTCTTTAAGATGTAGAAGGGAGTTAAGTTCGCCTTGTACTCGCTGTGTGTCAGCAGCCATTTCTTCTTCCAAACTATCGGCGATTTCTTCCAGTTGTTGCTGTGCTTGGTCACGATATTCTTTTGCCATTGCTACAATAAAGTCAAACCGGTCTTGAATCTGTTGGAAATGGAAACAATTTTTCTGGATAAAATCTTTTATGTCATAGAAAATATTTTATCTTTAGTCATAAGTATTATATACCCAAGAAGCATCATACAACGGTCTTTCGTGCTTTCTTCTGTTTGTGTGTGTGTGTGTGTGTGATGGGTGAGAGAGAGGCAAAAAGAGAGAGAACATTTACCAACCTGTTTCGAGATTCCATTTCGCTTCTCTCGGGCTCGTTTCTCATTTTCTTTCAAACATTCTAATTTGTTGGTCACGTGGTCAATGGATTCCTCTAGGCGATGTATTTCCTGTTCAATGGATTGCTGACAACGACTTGCGGTCTCGGACAGATCTTCGGTAACATGCCCCTCGTGTTTAGTCAGCTTACATCTCATACAGATGGCTTGGTCACACTGGGCACAGTAAAATATGACACTTTCTTTAGTGTGAACAGGACACTTTGAATGGCTTTCATCACTACGCGCCTGCTTCAGAGCTTCCTCCGTGAAGTAGAAGTTGACTTGTAGATCACACACACCACCTGGCGGTACAGTAGCAGGAGCTCTACAGGTAGGACACGGGATGGTGTTTTCATGGCGGTTTGCCAGTTGCTCCAGACACTCTAGACAGAAGGTGTGATGACAGGGCAGAAACCTCGGTGATGTGTAAACGTCTGTGCATATTGCACATGTCATGTTTATTTGTACAGAAGCCATGTCTGAGGCTGCCATGATAGTATGTCTGGAATCAAATCAAGAGATTACGGGAGTATTTCTCTACAGTTCACAAGAAAATAAAAACACGAGATTATAAGTTATTTAGATGGTTAACTTTCTTAATCTCTAACACTTACAAACATTTATAGAGATCAAGTGTGCATTTTAATGAACACTGGTTATTATTTTCTTTTTGTTACGGTAGACAGAGGAAGTTAGATTAACAAATATTAGTGATACCGGTAATATAATATAATATAGCAGTGGCAGAAAATGTCACTACATTCCAGTCAGCATGAACATATAAAAACAACAAAAATGCATAACAAATTTTACGCCTTCACTCTCTGTTCCAAAAAGAAATTAAGCGAGTGGTACATTAACATCTTTATCAATGTAATCACTGTTTTCTGAAGTGTTCCTCTCACTCAGAAACATGGAAGTCGCTCGCTAAGTCATCTGCAGTCACATTGCAGTGCTGCTGTCACTACCACACACACAATGTTATTTGTCACAGTCACAACACAGCTTTTGTGATGGATGTATATCCGTGAACTATCAAAGATGAGATTTTATTGTCAACTTACATTTCAAGCATCTGAAAAAGCACTTTGAGCACGAGGTAGGAATTAATACCGTGAGTCACATTCATTAAAGATTGTTTCACTATTGTATCACGCGTGACACACTCCAACACATAAAGCAATAAACCCAACTTTGAGAATGCATCCACATGAAATAGTTTGCAGGAGAAGTGCATTGGGTGCTAATAGGATTTCTTTTCGTAAACTAGCCGTACATTACTTTCATAAGTGTATCATTCAAAACAATCTGTGTTAACATGCATTATTTACTGCAAACCTTCCAATTTCAATTTTATTATAAATGAACTTCAATAATTATTTAAAATACCGAAAGTGCTTGAACCTATAAGAGTTGGTATAATTCAAAACAATACTTTTATTATCTCTTTGAAAAGACAGGATATATTTTGTACATTCATCATCTCAGAAGTATCAATTTTATAAAAGTCTCATTTGAATTATATGGAACTTTTATATCATATCATGACACTTAGCAAAGTAGGCATACATACCGCCAGACAATTTCAAGATATGTTTACAGGTAATGAGATAAAATCTTAATTTAAATTCTACCACTTCAAATATCTACACCAAAGAAAAACTACTTGTCATTGCATTAATCTTTTGTCTTTCTGATTTCCGAACATTACTTTAGTTATTTCTGCAATGGCTTCAAGAAAATATCAGACTTTATCTCGTTTCTAACACGTTGTGGTGGAGGACGACGGGGAAAGATTGTCATAAGAAATGGCTGACACCACCAAGTGTCTGAGGTGCAATTATATGATGATGAACATTTGTCTTGGTAAGGACGAGCTGACTGCATGTGCCACACACTGGTCTTAGAACTCACTGCTTCGTGTTGATAGTTGGTGTTGTCAGTTGTATGAAAACAAAATACGTCTATCGAACTACTGAAGTAATTCACATAAAGTAAGTCTTCACTTACATTAACTACAACCGACCCAAAGTGAGCTCGCTACAAAAGAACCTACTTAACTGAATGAATATGTCTCACCTGTACAACAGGTATGAAGAACAAACTGCACGTCAACTGTAATGGCTGTCGAGACCAGTTTTAGGAAGAGAAAACTAAAGCAAATGTATATATTCAGAGAACACACGTGACCTGGTGGTAATCATGGCTAGGACCTGATATCATATTTGAAGGTATGAAGGTTTCAGGTATGAAGAACAAACTGCACGTCTACCGTAATCGCTCTGGAACCAGTTTTGAGAAAAGTAAAATACAGTAAAGGTTTCTATTTATAGAAAACAAGGGGTCCGGTGGTAATCATGACTAGAACATGACATGTTGGTAGATGTCTGCGGTGAGTGGCCTTATTATCCCGAAGTTCATGCTTTTATTGTGTAGCACAGCTTTAGGCTAGGGTTAAAATATTATTGTTTAATAACACATTCATTGCTGCCTCTTTTAAGCAGATTTATGGATTCTCTCTCTGTTGTGAAAATTCCCGATTTTAGAAAAAAATCTTTCATGTCCTAGATAAGCTTTCAACTCTTGCATAAAAATAGTAGCAATTAAGTTGATTTATAGAGCACAATACCTCAACAATATATCCAAGCCTATTGCTCTGTAGACATATAATAACCACAGCCAACGACGATGACGATGACAATGGCGACGACGAAAAACAAAGAAGTGAAAGACTGAGCAGAGGAGTGTTAAGCAAAGGAAGATCAACACAGACTGAAAATCGAGGTCAGACCAATTCGTCTACCACAGCAAAGAAAGATCCAGGAAGGTTTGCGTCAAAGTTATGTATTTTTTGTACCCTTGGAGAAAGCAGATGGTCACCTATAATACAATTTTCGTTTCCATCTTCCTGTTTTAGCTCCATTTGACTAATGAAACATGAGCCCTCTGCACAATTCTGAGTCATACCAAACAGGCTTTTACTCTTGGAACCAAGTGTTCTGATCTCAGAGTCATTCCATTGCGTAAAATACTCTTTACGTGTGAAGAATGTTATCCGCGTTTCATATTCTTGAGTTATAGCATCAGAACCTTCAGACCCCAAAGTCATGTATTTCTCTTTGGAAAAGTCACCTCCTGTTCCTCCATAAATGACATCAATACTTTTGTTCTCATTTTGCCGAAGAGCGTGCACTTCATTCAATTCGCTATCATCTAATTCAACCAAATAATCCATGTCCACGTTTTGTACAATCGGAAAGTCCAGTCTGACTGGGGTCCCAATGAACCTCTTGATGTCCTCTTCAATGTCGTTGGTGAAGTCGCCATGGAGGCCGAGACAGAAACGCGTATCAGGCAGTCCATCCTCAAGTTCTTTTAGGCGCTCGAAGCTTCCTTTTCCCTCTGTTATCTCTTTCTGCACCTGGAGGACCTCCGTGTCACAGGCTGAAGTCAGTGCTAGTCTAATGCGGTCGTTAAGCTGTAGAAGGGAGTTAAGTTCGCTTTGTACTCGCTGTATGTCAGCAGCCATTTCTTTTTCCAAACTATCGGAGATTTCATCCAGTTGTTGTTGTGCTTGGTCACGATATTCTTTTGCCATTTCTACAATTAAGTCAAACCGGACTTGAATCTGTTGGAAATGGAAACAGTATTTCTGAATAAAATCGTTTATGCCATAGAAAGCATTATATTTTTCCGTACTATATCCAACAAGCATCTTACAACGGTCTGTCGTGGTTTCTTCTGTGTGTGTGTGTGTGGTGGGTGAGAGAGAGACAAAAAGAGCAAACTTTTACCAACCTGATTCGAAATTCTATTTCGCTTTTCTCGGGCTCGTTTCTCATTTTCTTTCAAACATTCTAATTTGTTGGTCCTTTGGTCAATGGAATCCTCTAAACGATGCAATTCCTGTTCAATGGTTTGCTGACAATAACTTGCGGCCTCGAACAGATCTTCCGTTACATGCCCCTCGTGTCTAGTCAGCTTACATCTCATTCAGATGGCTTGGTCACACTGGACACAGTAGAATAGGACACGTTCTTTTGTGTGGACAGGACACATCGAATGGCTTTCATCACTACGTGCCTGCTCTAGAGCTTCTTTAGTGTGAACAGGACACTTTGAATGGGTTTCATCTCTACGTGCCTGCTCTAGAGCTTCGTCAGTGAAGTAGAAGTTGACTTGTAGAGCACGCACACCACCTGGCGGTACAGTAGCAGGAGCTCTACAGGTAGGACACGGGATGGTGTTTCCATGGCGATTTGCCAGTTGCTCCAGACACTCTAGACAGAAGGTGTGATGACAGGGCAGGAATCTCGGAGATGTAAAAATTTCTGAGCATATTGCACACGTCATGTTTATCTGAGTAGAAGCCATGTCTGAAGCTGCCATGATAGTGTGCCTGGAATTAAATCAAGAGATTACGGGAATATTTCTCTACAGTTCACAAGAAAAGAAAAACACGAGATTATAAGTTATTTAAATGTTGAATTTTCTTAATCTATAACACAGACAAACAATTATCGAGATGAAGTGTACATTTTAATGAAAACTGGTTATTATTTTCTTTTTAAGACTGTAGACAGAGGAAGCTAAATTGAAAAAAAATGGGTGACACCTGTAATATAAGCAGCAGTTGCAGAAAATGTCACTGTGTTCCAGTCAGCATGAACACATGAAAACAACAAAATACTACTCCCTCACTCTCTGTTTCAAAAATGAATTAAGCGAGTAGTACATTAACATCTTTATCAGTGTAATCACTGGTTTCTGAAGTGTTCCTCTCACTCAGAAACATGGAAGTCGCTTGCTAAGTCATCTGCAATCACATTGCAGTGCTGCTGTCACTACCACACACCCCACACAATGTTATTTGTAAGAGTCACAACACACCTTTTGTAATGGGTGTATCCCGTGAACGATGACGGATGAGATTTGATTGTCAACTTATATTTCAAGCATTGCAAAAGCTCTTTGAGCTCGGGGCGGTAATTAATACTGTGAGTCACATTCATTAAAGATTGTTTCACTATTGTATCACGCGTGACACACTTCAACACATAAAGCAATGAACCCAACTTTGAGAATACATCCACATGAAAAAGTTTGCCGGAGAAATGTATTGGGTGCTAATAGGATTTCTTATCGTAAACTAGCCGTACAGTACTTTCATAAGTGTGTCATTCAAAACAATCTGTGTTCACGTGCATTATTGACTGCGAACCTGCTAATTTCAATTTTATTATAAATGAACTTCAATAATTTTTTAAAATCTGGAAAAAAAACGAAAGTGTTTTAACCTTTAAGGGTTGGTATAACTCAAAACAATACTTTTATTATCGCTTTGCAAAGACGGGATACATTTCGTACATTAACCATCTCAGAAGTATCACTTTCATTAAAGTATCATTTTAATTACATGAAACTTTTATATTATATCATAAATCTTATCAAACATACACACCACCAGCCAATGTCATGATATACTTTGCAGGTAATAACATTAAATCTTAATTTAGTGCTACCACTTCAAACATTTATATGAAAGAAAAACTACTTGCCCTTGCATTAACCTTTAATTAATCTTATTTCTGAACATTACTTTAGTTATTTCTGCAATGGCTTCAAGAAAATATCAAACTTTTTCTCCTTTCTAACACGTTGTGGTGGAGGTCGACGGGGAAAGATTGTCATAAGAAATGTCTGACACCACCAAGGGTCTGAGGTGCAATTATGTGATGATGAACATTTGTCTAGGTCAGGACGAGCTGACTTCATGTGCCACACACTGGTCATAGAACTCACTGCTTCGTGTTGATAGTTGGTGTTGTCAATAGAATGAAAGCGAACTACCGTGTATCGAACTACTGAAGTAATTCACATAAAGTAAGTCTTCACTCACATTAATTACAATCAAAAGTTAGCTCCATACAAAAGAACCTTCTTAAATGAATGAATATGTCTCACCTGTACAACAGGTATGAAGAACAAACTGCACGTCAGCTGTCAAGGTTGTCGAGACCAGTTTCAGGAAGAGAAAACTAAAGCAAAGGTTTATATTTAGAGAACACACGTGACCTGGGGGTAATCATGACTAGGATATGATATCATGTATCTAGATATCTATCTACGGTGAGTGGGTGGCGATGACGACAAAGAAGTTAAAGACTGCGCAGTGGAGAGTTAAGCAAGGGAAGATCACCAAGGACAGAAAGTGGAGGTCAGACCAAATCCTGTTTAAAGCCCGTACACGCACATCGGTCACTCACCTATGTAAGCATAGATAAACAGATAAGCATAGATAAACCTGCTAACTCACCTGGAGATACCTGCAGCACAGAGACCATTTGAATGTCACTGTAAGAACCAACTTCAGGTGACCATGAGATAATGTAGTCATATCTGAGTTAGCCTGGAACTGTTCTTGATAAATGAATCTCATTTCTTTCTCGGTGGCAAGAGGTCAATGTTTTCTTGAAAAATATCAGATTTTATTTATCTCAGACGGCCATTTGGGGCAGATCGATATGAAAGCAAAGAACAATACCATAACCTAGCCATAGCCACCAAACAGACTCATGCATTCGTGCTTCATTCACACTCTCTCTCTACAGGACATGTCTGTCATCACAAATGATTCCGGATACTTTTTTTTTAGTAACTGCTTAGTAAGTCTTTAACTTATTTCAGAGTAGGGTAACGCGTGGTGTCGAAATACATTCAAAGTAGTTGTAACTATTTTCAGTAGCAGCTCACAGAAGACATCCAGTGATGAAATTATATGATACCTCACAGTTCTTGTGTGTGGGCGTGTTTCTACCTCAGGGTAATAGCAGCTACAACACCAAAACCTTTGAGCCAACTGCTTCATGACAGGCTGTGTTTGTGGCATGTACATATGTGAAACACACCTACAGGTCTCGTGCACATGAGCCTTACGTGTCTCTCTGATCCACTAAATCTCATACAAATACCTTAGTATGAAAATATATCTTACCTTTCTTACCTTTTGTCGAACAGAGGAAACTATCTACACGTCTACAATTATATTCCTTGTGACTGCTTCAGGTAAAGGCAACAGCTCGATGGGGAGCTATTTTCACACGAAACATTAGAGAAAATTCCCAGAAACTGATTTTAGTGGTAAAGAGTAAATTGCAGTTGAGATCTCTTTGTATGCAAATTATTTGTTCTCTCTCTCGCACTCACACATACATAATATGTCACCTTGTCTTTCAACATCAGAATAACCACACATTGTAGCGTTTTGGAAGCACGAGTTGTCCTCCCTGTGTGTAGTATCGTGGTATAAGAGTTATTCCGACATTGGCGAGACCCACAAAAGACAGAACATTTTTATTGCTTCCATAAATACTTTAGAATTCACATTCCATTTTAGTTTGTTATCAAAATAAGTACTTAAGTAATTCAACTATTTCCTACTTCATTGAAGACAGTCTTTTCTCCATTGCATGAATATCAACAGGGTATCTCAGCACCCACCCGTCCCCACATCCGATCATCAAGTGGCCGTTAAGGTCAAGGTTCAGAGCTGTGGGCCGCATGATGGCGCCACTGCCTGGGAGAAAGTCCATGAACCTGAGGTCATTGTCAGCTACTTTGGCCACGTGCACGCAATCATTCATCCAGTCAGCAATCAGCAGCAAGTGTTGGGTGTAAAAGCAGACGTCTGATGGGAAGAACGGTTGTAGCGGTGATGTGTAGGTCGCTATGGGTGAGTTACATTTGTGAGAATAAAGACGAACAACACGGGATCCCCTTCCGTCTGTTTGTTCCTGACCATTCTTCCTTTGTTCTTTCTTTGTCTTATCGCCTGTATTTTCATCTATCAGAACAAAGAACGTTCCCGATTTATTTGAGTCAAAATTGTGTATTAACTGGACTGATTCATTTGGGCGACTCAAAATTGTACCGAGGTGAACTTCTCGTTTTCTGTCTCCCAATTCGAGGTCCACGGAACATACATAACACTGACCAGTGTCACAGTCCTGTTGTAGGAGAAACATCCTGTCACTTTTGGAATAAAATTTTCTTTTTGCTGGATCTTTCCATTTTAGTACCGAATGATCTGAAAGCGGATTGTACGATACACGTGTTCCATGTTCCCAGCTCTTGTTTTGAGAACCATCCGGGTTCAACCATACTTCCTTTTCTTTGGAAAAGTCCCCTCCAGGCCCCCCATACGACACTTTCATTCGTTTGTCTTTCATTTCTCGCAGAGCGTGCACTTCCCGGCATTCCCTATCAGCACATTGACTAACTCGAATGATCTTGTTATCAAAAGGAAAGCTGAGTGTGACTGGAGACCCGATGAACCTCTTCATGTGGTCCACTAGGTCGTTAGAGAAGTCGCTATGGAGACCGGGCCACGTGATGGTCGTCAGTCCAACGTCAAGGTTTCTCAGCCTCCGAGGGCTTCCTTCTCTCCTCCTCATCTCTCTCTCCACCTGCAGGATGTCCGTGTCACAGGACGAACTCAGCGCCACCGAGGCGCGCTCTCGAAGTGATATCAATGTCAGCAGTTCATCCTGAACTTTCTGTGAACGCAGGGCCAGACCATCCTCCACACCGTCCAACGTCTGTAGTTCTCGCAGCGCGTGGTCTCGACATTTCCCTGCCATCTCCACAATGACGTCATACCGTGCTCGAATCTAACGGAAATAAATGTAGCGTTGTGGTCACGTGACCATCTCAATATGCAACAGACAAGTTCCTTAACAACAGTGACACAAACTTATTTTTAAAACAACGTTTAATACTTTTAACCTTTAAGGGAAACATAGCACATGATATATATTTTGATTGTTGACGTGTTAGTTACTTAGAGGCACGAAAACTTTAAAGTTTATAAACTAGCGAGGGTGCGAGATAAGCGTCTGTATTTTCTGTTTATAGATCAAAAACCTACCTGTCCTGCCACTGCATCTTGCTTCTCTTTGGCTCGCTCCTCAATTTTGACAACAGCCTCCGCGTGTTCAATCAGGACTTGAATAGAATCATCAAGACGATGGAGATGCTCTTCAACCGTTTTCTTACAGCGAGCAGCGGCGTCTGACAGATCGTCTGTCACGTGCCCCTCGTGTTTAGTGAGTTTACATCTCATACAGATGGCTTGCTCACACTGTGTACAATAGAATATAACATGTTGTTTAGTGTGAACAGGACACGTGGAGTACAGGTCCTCGCTGCGCGCCCACTCCAGAGCTTCCTCGGTCAGGTAGAAGTTGACTTGTAGAGCACTCACGCCACCTGGCGGGACCGGGACAGAGGCTCTGCACGTGGGACACGGGAGGATGCTTCCATGTCTGTTGGCCAGCTGCTCTAGACACGGCAGACAGAAGGTGTGATAACAAGGTAGAAATCTGGGTGACCTGTAAACTTCTGTGCAGATTGCACACACCAGGCTGTCTTTCTCCACCGCAAAGCCGGAGTCGGACATGTTGCACGTGCCGAAGGCACAGAGAGCCTCCAAAGTTCCTTCCCCTGAAATAAGGTCAGAACAAACACGATTACATGAATACAGAAGACACGGAAAGATGACGATATAGAGCAAAAAACAAAGTAAAGAACAGCTCACAAACTATAAATTTAGGTAAATTCAAAATCTGAAGTTCCATTGACTACTACTACTGCTGCTGCTACTACTAATAATAAAGCTGAAATACAATTTTCTTATCAATGGATATATGATTTAAAAATATACTTACTTTACAACATCTCGAGGCTAAAATGTTTTACAGCTTACAGTTTATGTACAATATTACCTCCTATCTGAATAACTTTGACATCCCTTTGTAATACTTGTGTGAATAAACCTCTGATATTATTAAGATATAAATAAAAACATTACAATTTTACACATTTAAAAGAATTTTACCGTAAGAACTGAGATAATTTCATATGCAAACAGACCTTTAATTGTAAGTAGACTTCTGTTGCAGTTTGACTTTATAATTTCGTGGCGGTAGGTTTCATCCAAACCCGATGGTTTACGTTTTTCAGTGGTCTAATCTCTGAAGTTAAATTAACTTTATTTTGTGAGATTTTTGTTTCTTTGTCTGTTGAAATTTTGTGTTTTACTTGAAAGAATCATTCTTGAGAAACTTCAATTTCATATATGAGTGACTAAGTCTGTGTGCTCAAAGACTGATCTTCTAAAAAAAAACTTCACTGAATACTTACCTCTTCCTTTAATCTTTCTCGTTGCACACTTTCTTTGAATCAAGAGCATAAACTCACACAGCTGTGCTTATTTTGTTTTGTTTTTTATTCTCGCTAGTTATGAAATAAAAGAAGACCGTTGCCTTCTGTTGACTAGCAGAGAAGTTGTGAACAGCCCACCACCAGAGTAGTAAACCTCAGATAGAGGCTTTGAGATAAGGGTTGTTATCAGGCTGTGGTATCCGGGTTTCTTTCTACCAGTCAGGTTTATGGTGCAACTTCACCTAGAAAATCCGTGTACGATGTCAAAGTTCGATCTACTTTCATCATGCGGTCTAGTCGTCGATTGTTTTGTCAAGTACTTCCTCTTCTTAGACAATAGATGCAGGAGCAGGAGTTGGCAGGAGAGTATCATGTGACAAACACTCTCCACTCCTTGTCTCAGTTTCTCTGTCGCGCAACGAACCGCCAAGTTGCCGGGAAGCCTTGTAAAGAAAAGCGACAGCAGGTATTGTCTTTTTTTTTCACAATACAACTAACTCTGCCTCTTGCAGGCCTGCATACATTCAATTATATTCCCAAAAATTATGTTGCAGTTATTAATAAAAAATACAAGATATATTTAGAGAATGATTTATGAGAATACATAGGTCAATCATTTCTTAGTATTATCTCTTAACAAGAAGACGCAGCCTACACTCCCCTACCCGTGGTGTCCCTCCACTTGCCGTGTCTCCTCGGGAAGTGAAGCGCTGGCCGGCGACAGTTAATTATATTGTCTTCCACTTTTCTCTTCCAATATCTTAAAATAACTGTTACTCATGCAACAGGTGCAGTTCGGCCTCCCTCTGTGTGCTGCCTATTGAACCTCATGTCACCCTTCTGTGACAGGGATCCGCTAACAAACCTCGCAACTGTCGTCTGGTGTGAAAGGTGGCGTTGAGTTCAGTGACGATGTGAGGTGAGTCTGATCACAACTCACCATTAATTATTATGTTGCTTATGTGGTTGATCATGCTGGGGATCCTTAGTTTGTATACTGCCTGGTGTTTTTTTGTTTGTTTGTTTTTTTGTTGTTTTGTTTTTTTGGAAAGAAACGTGTCAGGGTTCGCATGAATTCTTGAAGCTGGTTTACGGAGTCTGCTGTGGCTTCGTCCACCTGTAGGGTGAAGACAAAGCTTTGCATGTTCGGAATATTTTCAGAAATGGATGAGCGTTTCTATCTAGTTCTTTGATTCGCGAAAAACTTATAGACCTTGAGATGCTCAAACAAGAGAATATGTGCATACATAAAAATGAACCAGTACATGTAAAATTTCAGAGGTAATCGTATTATTAAGTATAATGTAGCAACAAGCAGTACAAAAGTTATTGAAATATAATTAAACATGCATGTATGTACATACAACACATTAAAACATCAGATGTGTCAATCTTCCTGCGAACAATCATCAGCTTTTTAAAAAATACACAGGCAAGTTACAGAATGCGACATTTTCAAGAGATTGTAAACATTAAATCAAATCGTGAAATTCATTCTTCTTTATAAGGCACATCACTATTTTTTATGAGAATGAAGATATCGAGACTGTAGAACCTGTCTTGTAATGTGACATTAACTTTAGCATGTTTACTTCCTGAGCATGAGATAGATGGTTTGTAAGATACTTGATATTATGTTTCTGATTTCCACAGTTTGTTGTCAACCATTTTAGAAAATAAAGTCCGTCAACTACTTTAGTGTGTGATATTAATTGCATTGTTCTAGAATGTGCTCGGTAAGATAAAACTATCGTTTGAAGTCAAGTCTGTCAGTTAATTATACACAGCTGAGACATAATAAACATTATGTATGTGGGATTCGAATGTGGCTGGTTACAGACTTTGCACTGAGTGAGTGAGTGAAATTGAGTAAGATTTTAAACTCTTCAGTTCTGCTTCTTCTATTACATGACGGGAAACAAAAATTAGGTTCACCAGGGAAAACTGATGAGTTTAAAGAAGAAAGTATACTTCGGCTTATCTCCTAAATAGTATTTAAAGTGTCCTAGAAATGCTTCTCCTAATACATTGGTACAAAGTGTGAATACAATTTTTGATTCTCAGCAAAATTACAAACAGTAAAAGTGTCTCCAAAGTCAGACTTTGCATGATTGTATATAGACAGTACATAGACAGTACACAGGCTCTGGACACTGGCCTAGTGTGCTCAAGGATGTATGTCACCAGTTGTGGGTTACAAGATGACATCACTGACATCAAATTATTGAAATGTAGACACTGGCTTTTAGCCCCTGCTCCTTGGTGAATATAACCAAATTATTGCCTTCCTTTTTATAAACACCTGGTTATAACGACTCTTTAGCAGCTAATCACATCACTGACCGTTACCACTTTGTAATAAACATAGTCAATGACCAGCCTGTCCTTTTACTTACTAGTCAACGTAGCCAGCAACATTGATGTCAGTTAACAAAGAAAATACATTTGGGTCTTTCCCTAGAAGATTGTCCAGGACATCCACAAGTCTTTTCAGATGATCGTTGGGCGACCTTTTCACACTTTCAATCTGTATTCTGAACCGCTAGCTATCAGTATCCTTAATTTATCTTTCATATTCACATGATGTCACAACAAACAGGGACTGATGTAAGAGTGATACGATAAAGGACATTGCCTCCCCTTATCCCATCATTTAATCTCTTGATGGATGCTGTTCCTCTGTAGCTTTGCAGCCTTTACACTGTGATGGTTGAAGCGCGGATGATATAAGTTTTGGAAACACCTCTTTTATCTGAATTTTCTCTTATTCTGTTTTTCCAATTAATAATTATCTTTTTCTTTATTATTTTTCACACAAAGCTTTGCTGTGTGTATTGATAAAGTATGATTAATAAAGCATTATTATTTATCCTGCCATGGACACCTTTGTTAACCAGTTGGTAAATATTTACATCACTCGTGTAGTGGAGGACGTGTCAACGGATCGATCCTCGGTCACGGAAGTTGTCTCACTTTATGTCGAATATTTCAAAGTGAAATATTAAAATCATTACTTTCAGTGAACAGATGTCCTTCATGGCTGAAAACAGAGCTGAATAATGTTGTCACTGCTTATCTTATATTGTCACTGTCTATGAACTTGAGCTCATTGGTACTTGCGTTACGAGTAGTTGATCCAATCACAAATCAGCGAAAACTCGTTGCTAAAAAAATATATATTAATAAGGTTATTAACGATTTTTTTCAGCTTTCTTTGCGCCTTATAAAAATAAATAATTCCTATATTGACTCAATACTTGACTTACTGACGGGGCTGTCGGTCGCTAAACAGCCGACAAATGTCGACAGGTACTCTAAAGACCCATCCATCACCACATCCAATCAGCAGTTGACCATCGAGGTCAAGGTTCAGAGCTGTGGGCCGTATCATGTCGCCACTGCCCGGCAGGTAGTCTATGAACTCGATGCCACTGTCAGATACTTTGGTCACGTGCACACAGTCGTTCATCCAATCAGCAATCAGCAGCACATCACTGCTACAGAAGCAGACGTCTGTGGGAAAGAAGTTCTCTGTTGTATACGTCCCACTAGGTTCTCCAGATTTGTTAGAATAGAGACGGACAACACGGGAACACCGGTTATCTACTTTCTTCTCATGTTTCTCTTTTGATTCATCATTTGAATTCTCATCTTCATCCTCGTCTACCACAGCAAAGAAAGTCCCATCACTGTTAGAATCAAAGTTGTGTGCTCTGGATACCTTTGGATAAATTAAAGGACTACCTGCCAGATATGCTTCTTTTCCATTTTCTTCTTTTACCTTTAGTGAACATATATAACACCTACCTGTTGCGCAATTCTGAATGAAAGAAAACATTCTTTTGCTCTTAGAACCCAGGTTACAGGATAAGTTGTTCCATGTCCAAATTTGATTTTTATGAGAAACACACGACACCCGCTTCCCGTATTCTTTGCCAATGTCTATAGAACCATTAAAACTCAAAACCGCGCATTTCTCTCTAGAGTAGTCCCCTCCTGCTCCCCCATAATATATGTCGATACTTCTGTCCTCCCTCTGTCTCAGAGCGTGTATCTCTTGACATTCTCCATCCCCACAGCGACCGTCCCGAATGATTTCTATGGTTTTGTCAACCGGAAACTTCAGTTTGACTGGTGTCCCGATGAAGGTCTGTATGCAATCTTCGATGTCGTTGGTGAAGTCACTATGGAGTACAGGGCGGTAACCCTGGTCAGAATGTACAGCTTGGAGCTTCCTCCGCTCTTTGTCGCCTCCTTCTTGCTGTTCCATCTCTCTCTCCACCTGCAGCACCTCCGTGTCACAGGCCGAGGTCAGCGCGTGCTGAGCGCGGTTGAGAAGCTGGAGAAGTGAGCTGAGCTCATCCTGTACTCGCTGTGTGTCAGCACCCAGCTCTTTCTGCAAATCATCGGAAGTGTCCTGGAGATTTTGCAAAGCTTCATCCCGATATTTTCTCGCCATGGCCACAATGATGTCATACCGGACTTGAATCTGTCGGACGTTAAATAAAACATGGCTTGATTGCTAAACTATTGAGATACAACACTTTGCTAGAGAAATGGTTTTATAAAACACTGCGGTAAAGATTATTCATTACTTTGATATTAAATACCTAAAGGTTATAATATAATACAAATTTTTATGCATTTTGTATATTTCTGACTTCAAGCTAGTGAAGGTGAGTCATGCGTTAGCCAAACAAAGAGGACGATCTTTGACAGATGACCTACCTGTTCCTTTATTGCACCTTGCTTTTCTTGGGCTCGCTTTTCATTTTCTTTACAAGATTCCAATTTGTTTTTCTCTTGTTTGATGGTGTCCATAAGACAATAAATTTTTTCTTCAATGGATTTCTTACAACGAGCAGCGGTCTCTGACAGTTCTTCGGTGTCGTGTCCCTCGTGTTTAGTCAGTTTACAGCGTAGACAAACAGCTTGTTTACACTGTTTACAGTACAATAAGGCAACTTCGTTAGGGTGGGCAGGACACATGGAGGATCTTGCCTCCCTGCGCGCCTGCTCCAGAGCTTCGTCCGTGAAGTAGAAGTTGACTTGTAGATCACACACACCACCTGGCGGTACAGTAGCAGGAGCTCTACAGGTAGGACACGGGATGGTGTCTCCATGTCTCTTTACCAGCTCCTCTAGACAGGTGAGACAGAAACTGTGATGACAGGGCAGAAACCTCGGTGACCTGTATACTTCCCTGCACACTACACATGTCAGGTTATCCTGCGTAGCAGCCATCTTTGATGTGGGGAATTTATTTTCGATGTTTGGATGTTCAACAAGTTATAAACTCCTACATCATTCTTGAATCATCTCTGAAATAAAATCATTTAACAAGGAGTGTTGTAAATGAGTTTGGCTCTGAATTTAATTAATAGCTAAAAAGAAATAACGTGACAGAGACAGTTAAACTAATTTGATTTTTCTTCAAGCGTACCTGTGATCACCTTCTTGCTAACTACCCAAGCCTCTTCATTATAATGAAACATTATTATCAAGTTTACTGTACAATGCTAAGAAAAATATACGGATAGTATATAGTTGAGTAACTTAAAGAAAATTGCTTCAAACATTTTAGAGAAAGAAAATGAATTGAAAGTTTTAATTTTTAATCTTTTTAAACAGACTCCCCTCTGTGTATTGTTCACGAAATAACACCGATGCCATCCAGGTGGGACTAGAAGTGCTATCGACTTCAGTGTTCTACTTCAATTTTGTTTTTATTATAATTTTACCTAGAAGAAGAACAAAACTAACCCATAGACTCTTAGTTTGACCCGACTTCCTTTATTCATAAGCAGCAAGATCATGTTAAAAATTTAACAAAATCACATTTGACACACCTTTCCATCGTTTGTGCAGTAAACACACTTACCTGTGTCTATTAAATGTATCACAGCTTGAAAACCAGAGGGAAGAACTAATGAAAATCGCAAGACTGCTTACAAATTACCGCAGTTCATTCCAAACTGGTCTGATGGCAGTTGACACAAACCTCTTGAGACTACATGTTGCTTCGTGTGCACTGAGTGACAAGATGACTGTGACACGAGACCCTCCTATCAGTCTACTCACATTAATGGACCTTAACCTCTGGACATTCCCGATTTTAGTCAACATGTTTTAACGAACACATTAAGCAACACCTTTTACATATTTTCACTTCTGACATTGTATCATGAGAAGTGGCAGAAAGAGTTTAGGTGATTTATTGTGTCTTATCGCTGTCTCTGTGAATGCCATGCTGATATAGTAGTATTATAAAATTTCATAAACTATCATAAAGACACGTATCACTATGTTGAACTTTCTAGTCATCCTAGATAGGGTGACCGACTTCATTCAGTACAACATTCGTGAACTTGTTATCTCTCTCTACCCCTAATGAACTAGTCTCAGGAGATACACCAAGACACCCCTTACATGTGACTGTTGTTGTAAAACGTATGAAGTATTGACTACATATTTTGAGCTACATATTTATTTCCAAGCATACTGCCACATAAGGCTAGTGTAAGAAGTGTCTAAGAATATTTTTGCATAAGGACAGCAGACATTTTTAAAAAGTATTTTTAGAAGAAATAGCACAATTGTACATACTTAATATGATTGAAAAATAGTCGGGTATTATTCTCGTGTTATGTTCAAGTACAATTTTATGTATAGTTAAAACAGTACACACTGTGATAGGCTGTTTGTATGTGTACACATAGCCACAGTTGTGCATTACAGTCACCGGGGTGTCGAACATCACGAGGCCCTGACTTGGGCTTCACATAAAATACTTCAGCATCACTACCTGCATTGTCACCCTTCTTTCTAACCATTCAAAATAAACAGCAAAAATATGTTGTTGTTCAGCTTATTTATTGTTTATAGAGTTGCCAGGCGGGACATTATCCAGCAGCAAGCTGTTCATGAGCGCAGTTTATCAGTATACATACTTTCAGCACGAACTTTTATCACTGGACTGCTTGCAGACGACATTTTAAGCAATACAATTTTTCTTAAAGTTAGTTAGACCATTTAAAAAAATACGCATGCATAAAAGTATTCTGTTTATCTACAATTAAAATAGAAACCATATACTTCAGTATATATAAGCTAGTACGTAGTTCAAAAGTTCTTGAAAAAATAAAATCCATGTACTTTATATATATAGACTAGAATGATTAAACACTACACTAGATGTTATAGTTTAATCAATAACAAAGAGTTTCTATAGCACGTATAAAATTTGGGAAATTAAGCAAATATATTGAACACCAATCGTGAACTAATTAACTACGTAAAGAGAGAGTCCAAATAATTTATCAACTATTGATATTGAAAACAATTCTTCCCAAGGTTTGGTCTCACCAGGATTATCCTGCTCCAGTCTTACCAGCCTGTGAGAAGAAAGGACTGGTGTTCACGATATGTCTTGCGTGGGAGAAAAACACAGAAACAAAATAACCTGCTTAAATGAGTTATGGTCCCGACAAGCACATTCCTTGGCCATTACCTCGTTATTCTGACCACTGAGAACGCGCACCAATTCCTTAGCAAGAAACATTTAGATGGTGGGTACCAAGTCTCACTCTGACACCGGCTTTTCCAGGTGGTCCATGTGGAGTCATCACACCAGGACATCAGCGCATTCTACTGGTCAGTCATTAACAGGCGGCAAAGGCAGTTTAGCATCATGAACCAAAAAGAATGCAAACTTGCACAGGTGTCTCTTCATGTGGACGTTTCCTCATAGTATGTCCTCTGACCGACATTAGCAAACTCTGTAAAAAGTACAAAGTCGTTGGTCCAGTCACAAGTCTGGAGAAACTCTGGCACAAAGAAAGCCTTCTATTGATGTTCATTACTCCCTTCTTTGTGCGATATAAAAACAACGAAGTCCTGCACTTATCTGACTGACTGCCGGAGCTATTCATCCCTAAACAAGGCACCAATGTCTCCAGGGTACCTGAGGACCCATCCGTCACCACAGCCGATTAGCAGCTGACCATTAAGGTCAAGGTTCAGAGCTGTGGGCCGGAAGATGTCACCGCTGCCGGGCAGGAAGTCTATGAACGAGATGTCAAGGTCAGATACTCTTGTCACGTGCACACAGTCATTCATCCAATCAGCGATCAGCAGCAAGTTGCCACAAAAGCAGACGTCTGTTGGGAAGAAGCCACGTAACATGTAGGTCGTTATAGGGTCGCCTGAGTCTGTAGAATACAAACGTACAACCCGGGAATTCTGGTTGAAAACCTTCTTGTCAGTCTTTTGTAGAACAATATGTGAGTTCTCGTATTCATATTCTTCTACCACGGCAAACAACGTACCTTCCTCGTTGGAATCAAAGTTGTGCGCCCTGTTTATCATAGGATGAATTAAAGGGGTGCCAAACACACATCTTTCTCTACCATCTGTACTGTTTGAGTTAATGGGACTTATAAAACATTCACCTGTTGCGAAGTTTTGTTTTAGCGAATACATGCTCGCATTTTTGGAACCAAGGTAACACAATGAGTCCTTCCACCGCAAGATGCAGTTCTTACGTGTGCCGCATGATATCCGCATTCCGAACTCTTTCTCAGGTCCTCGACGACCGTCTGAGTTGAAAGTCACACCTTTTTCTTTGGAGTAGTCGCCTCCTGTTCCCCCATAATACACGTCGATACGTCCGTCCTCCTGTTGCCGCAGAGAATGCACTTCCCGACATCCTCCATCCCCACATCGACACACTCGAACAAAGTCTACGGTCTTCATGATTGGGTACCAGAGTTTGACTGGCGACCCGACGAATCTCTTTGTGTAGTAAACAATGTCATTAGTAAAGTCAGCATGGAGTACAGGGCGGTAAGTGTGGACAGGTAGTCCAGCTTCTCGTTCTCTCAGTCGCTTGGCGCTTCCTTCTCCCCGTGTCATCTCTTTCTCCACCTGCAGCACCTCCGTGTCACAAGTGGAACTCAGTGCCCGTTGAGCGCGGGACTGGAGCTGGAGAAGTGAGTTGAGCTCATCTTGTACTCGATGTGAGTCAGCGGCTAGATCTTTGTCTATGTCATCGGATGTTGTCTGAAGTTCTTGCAGCGCTTTGTCCCGACATTTTCCTGCCGTGGCTACAATGACCTCATACCGGACTTGAATCTGTCAATAGTTAAATGAAAGATAGTTTTGTCGCTAAGGATTTTTTTCGGCTAAAAATGCCGCATAATACACAGTGTGGTAAAAGTTTACTTCACAAGTACAGGGGCAAAACAGTTTTAACAAAGGAATACTTTCAACTAAGTTTAATTAGAGGAGGAAACCAGGTATGGGACATTCGAGTAGCATGGAGTCACACACCACAGTTTCCACCTCGCACCACTCAGAATCACTTCACCATAGGTGTTACCCTGAACTGAACTGGCCCTTCACTTTTTGTGAGTAGCATATCTTAGTTTTGTTACAAATTTATATTACTATATTGACATAAGCAAAGAAGTCATTGCTATTTGACAGATACATAACCTACCTGTTCCATTACTGCAGCTCTCTTTTCTTGCGCTCGCCTCTCGTTTTGTTTACAAAATTCCGACTTGGTTTTTACTTTATTAATTGTGTTTAGAAGATGTAGGAGGCTTTCTTTAATCGTTTTCTTACAGCGAGCGACGGCTTCTGACAGTTGTTCCGTTGTGTGCCCCTCGTGACCAGTCAGCTTACAGTCGAGACAAACAGACTGGTTACACTGTGTGCAGTGAACTGTGGCCAGTTCTGTGGTGTGAACATTACACATGGAGCGACTTCCCTCAATGCGTGCCTGCTCCAGAGCTTCCTCCGTGAAGTAGAAGTTGACTTGTAGATCACACACACCACCTGGCGGTACAGTAGCAGGAGCTCTACAGGTAGGACACGGGATAATGTCTCCATGTTTGTTTGCCAGCTCCTCTAGACACTCTAGACAGAAACTATGATGACAGGGCAGAAATCTTGGTGACCTGTAAACTTCTGTGCAAACTGCACAGGTCATGTGAGCAGCAGCCATGTTTGATGAGGAGGTCGACTCTTAGTTCACCCCCGAGAAATCTCTGAAAACAAATCATCACAATGATATAGAAAGCTCGACTGATGGTTGAGCAAATGGTCAAAGAGGAATAAGATGGGAGAATACAATTAATTTTTGTAGTTTAATGTGCGTTTTCTGCAAGTCATAGAACTTCAGAGGCCGCTTTTGTCAAGATTTCTGTCTAACATTGGTTTTTGTTGTATAGAAGATCCTAGAGTAGAACTACATCAATTGGTAGAGTGCTAAAGAAAGAGATAGAAAGAAAAATGTAGAGGGACAGCACAAAATGTTTAGGTGGGAGGAATAATACATTCCAATCCTCAGGACAAGCTGAAAGTCCGGACTTGTAAAAGTGAGGTCGGGAGGAAGTCACTTGAGTGAGTAAATAAAAGGAAGAAAGATGATGTGGTTCATTTTAATAAATCTTTGCCGAGAGACTCCTCAAAAGTTTCTCAATTATTGCTTCATTATTAAAAAATATAATTATTACAAAAGGTATACATCTGTCTTCAGGAATGTGTGACAAGGATTTTTACAAGACTACAATAATCTTTATTTCTTTCATTTACCTTTAGAGTATTTTAAAAATCATTTGCCAGTCCCCTTAATCTTGGCCTTGATAAAGTGTGACTTTTGTCTTTAGCTCTTATGTCATCTAGAGAGGAAAATAAGAGGACACCAATCTATTTTAAATGCAGACCGTTGATTTACAAGTAATACAAGCAGTCTTGCATAAGAGTAAGTACTTATAAGTACTTGAGCTCGGTCAGAACGTTTATAGTGAGTCTGGTGGTAGTTGCTGGCCTTGTTATTCATTTTTTTTTACAAAATCAGAATACAAAATGCTAAATAACGATATCTTTTTCAGAGTGGAGTGATAATTATTAATCCCGTGTGACTGACTTATCACGTGACTACGGCTCTCACTGATATCACAAGGAAGTAAACTGAAGTGTGTACCTGAGTCTAAAGGTAAGTAACACCTGTCCTGACAACCTGCATGAAATCAGTCTTTATGTATGTGTTAGGCTCAAGCATGACAACCATTGTCGAAAAGTCTGTGAAACTCGTCTCTTGCCGCCAAAAATCTCAGATAATAATTATGAACATTATTCCGGTATCTGGCGAACACTGCAGTCAGCCAACTTGACCTGATGTTATCCTATTTCATGAAGCGAGGTTATCTATAGAACTGATTAACTTGTTGAAATTTAAACACACATCTGAGAACTAATATGGTGAGGGAGAGAAGAGTTCAGATGTGTAGCAGGTCAGACACTCGCTTACTACCACCCCAGTGATAAGGTCCTGGGTTCAAAGTTCGTCTTCGAACGCTCTGTGTGTGTGTGTGATACCTGTTCGTAGAGGTGGCTATGGGGGCTTTCTCCTGGTATTTGATTTTTTCCCGACTCCATCAACCCTTTCTCCATTGTTTGAAATCATCTTGGTGGAAAGATTTCCCACTAAGTAAGCCAAACTGACCAACAGAGATTCCTACAATTCGTTCTTTCTATGAGCACATCTCTTTGGCATGTAGACCACTCTGACCTAAGGTATAGAGTTGGTGTCTAAATATCTTAGTATGTTAAGTATCTTAGACATCAACACACCAATGGCTCAGTTTGGCAGCAGACCAAAGACCCAATGATTTCTGTAATCATGTTTTATCTACCAACAAGAACGACATAAAAGTTTGGTTCCTCAGAACCTCTGTAGATGGTCAAGCTGTGGGGTCGGCTGCCCACCTGCACCGGGCACAAGAGTTCGTTGCCAACAATCAGTTGAATACAGAACAAGAAAAAGAGGAACTTGTTATCATGGTACTCGAAAACAATGTTTAGATCACCCTTGCAAACAGTTTTCAACGTCTCAGAAGTGCAAGTGTGTGTTTTAACAACCACAAAACAGTTTGCAAGTGAAGACAAGTGCTCCAGACTAGTTTGTACACATCGATGTAAATAAAAGCTCAACTTAGCGCCATAGACGACTGTACTTATTCACACAAGAGTGTGAGGGTCGAAGACTGATTTACAAGAACTTTGCCTGATACTTACCTCTCCCCGCAGTGTTTTCGCTGAACACTTTGCTTGTTTAAATCAAGAAGCACAGGGAAAAGGCTTTGTTTATGTTTTCTTGCTTGTTGCCCGCTGCTCTCATTTGTGTAATAAAAGAAAACCGCTGCGTTTTGTTGAATGGTCGAGTCTGAATGTCAGAAACTATTAGTAGCCCTGCTCAAGAAGTGAACTTCAAGGGGTTAGGGGACTTTCAGATAAGGGCTGTTGTCAGGTTATACCATCCGGGATTCTTTCTACCAGTCAAGTTTATGACACGAACTATTGTTGCTTATCAATCTGCTATAATCGTGTGGTCTCAGGAGATGAATTTTTATTGCATACCTTGGTTTCTGGACAAGAAGTTGGAAGAAATTGGCATGTGTCTGAACACGTTGAACCTCTTATCTAAACGTGCCTGTGCACCGCCATGTAGTCGCACAGCCTGTAGGGAAAAGTGACCAGGGATTCCCCCTGAAAACCTCGCAACTGTCGTCTGCTGTGAAAAGTGGCAATGAGATTAGTGATGTTGGTTGTTGAGTGTGATTAAAACTAAATATTTGTTATGACCTTGCATGACTGACCCGGCTGAGGCTCCTGTAGTTTTGACACTGTCTAGTGTTACTCTTTTTAGGAATGAAACACATTAGTGACTTCATCCATCCTGGATGCTGTTCCTGGACCTTTTTGGTACGGAGAAGTGAGGATTTGTGTTTTTTATTCTTCCCCCTCCCCCTCAACCCTGCTCGAGCAGCTCAGATGGAAAGCTGTCGAGGTCAGGTGACTTACCTCCCGGTATAGTGTGTCTAGCAATGTCGACCTACTCCCAGATTAGCAGTCAGTAGATTTCTGTTCCTCCGTATGAAGACTGTTCGAGACCACGAACTGATAACTCTTAGCTATCATTTAATCTTCTGAGAGTGTTTATCTCCCATGTGTATTAGTGTATACTTGTTTTTGTTTTCTGTTTATTATCCTTTCTTTTGCTGTTATTTTTTTACTTATCATCTTCAGAGTCGGTTAAGTATCGTGGACCTGTTCTGAACTGTAACGGAAACTTCGGAAAGATCATTATGTAAGAGTTGTGATGTTACTACTGCATAATTTAGGCAAGTGCAATTTTAATTGTTTTTGTTATGTACTTTACAACTAGCTACCGAAGTGGTCAACAGTTTGTGTTCTCGCTCTGTTTTCTTTTATATCTCAGCCAAAACCCACAACACTGTTTTGGATTACAGTAAACTCTGCATGCAGAGAGCTGTGCTACAGAAGACATGCTAAGATACTTTTAGCTGCAAATAGATTGCTGTTTCTTTAATTTCGCTAGATTTTGATATCCCGGGAGTGTCAGCTTGATAGTTGGCTTTTTAAATTTTAATCTTGACTCTAACTTTCTGCCGTTCTGTTTTGCTTTTTTTTCGAAAATAATACAGGAATAAGGGAGCGCTACTCTATTTCTTGATCCCAGCTCACTTTTGTTCTACTTGTCTGATTTCTACGGGGAATTATGCCTCTAAAACCTTGTGCACGGATGGACATAAGTGATAATTCAATGTGTCTGACTGGGTATTTTTGTGTGTGAGTGCCCCTTTACGGGAGACCTTTTCTCTTCACAAAGTGCAAACGGTCAAAATTAAAATGGCGACGTAGCCATGCTGGTCTACACCCGACACTTTCTGCTATCGTTGCGGCAGAAGGACCGACCACCAAGGGTAGGTCTCAGAGTTCCACCAACAGGTACTGTGGGTTACCTGTCAAAGACAAGGCAAGGCTCGCCAGTCATCCACCAGGCAAATACAATGATTGGTACACCACAGGTGCTAATCTCTCTGACTTGTACCTTCCTGCAGTCAGAAAGATGACATATAACATCATTTCAAACAAAGTACACCTTCGTCATCCCAAAGTTCAGCTGTGTGAGAAGGTGTAGGTGTGCAGGTGTGTTTAATGTCTTGTATGGGTATGTATGTCTTCCCATTAGGTGTGTATATATTTGTATGCTCATATTATGTTTGTATATGTTGAGTTTGTGAGCAAAAGAAACAATGTCTGTCGTGGACTTCCTCGGACAGACAATAAGGTTTTATTTGATTTTATTTGATTTAAAACTATATTGTGTATTATTTAAATATTATTAAAATGCTATTAAAACAATATTGTACATTTCTTTTAATAAACATTACACTTTGTTCTGACACTTTCTAACAGCAAGTAATGTCAGCTTGTATAGTATAAACAAGCTCATTATTCCGTTTGAAACTTTTAAAAGAATACAAAATGCTCTGCGCCACTAACAAGTTCATTCACAGATAATATTTGAACTAACCCACTCTTTCACATAAACTAATACTTTTTCTCTTGTTATATTTTCGTTGTAATATTTATACATCAACACACACGTTTTGTCTTCAGAGGTTAGGTGATGACATACTTTTTATATCGTTTAACAACATCATTCTAAAAACAATATGTTCATTGGTTAATCTTTGTGAACTCCTTTACTTTTACAGAAAAGAGAGTTTTATGCAGGAGTAGTGCAGTCTCCTAGCATGGACAAATATAATAACTAATTCGAGAAGTGTTTAGATGTCTCTCGCTGTCCTAAATACAAACTAATTTATGTTCAAGAAATTTCATTGTTGGAGCTATACTATTCATAAGTATAATATAAAGAATCATTAAATAATATTATCAGAAGTATTTTCATATCAAGAACTAGATTTTGCTTTAATCCAGCAGCGCTTCTGCTTACGCAAAAAATTGCGTACAGTACGCATTAAAAGTTCGGAAGACCCCTTCAGTTTTCGTCAATGGGGTCCCATTCAAAGTTGGGGGAAGAACATAGACCCCTTAAAAATCTGAAGAAGGGGTCCCTGGGACCCCAAAGAATTTAGCCTTAGCAGAAGCCCTGAATCCAATTCATTAACTTTGTAGTCCTACTTAGAAATTGCTGTGGGGGATGATGGATTTGTAAAATTAATGATTTCGTAGTTTGGTTTGTTTCACTGTTGTACAAAACACAATTAAAAATACTGTTACAACATCTCTATTCTGTTTACACGTTGTCCTCATATTTCTAATAGCTTAATGTAATATGCGCTTGAATAATATACACTTAACTCTTTAATCTCTTTGAAACTCTTGAAAGGTTACAAGGTCCTTTTTGTCACTATCAATGGTATTGACTTGAATGACAAGCATTCTTTGGCATAAACACCTCCTCCATCTCTTACATAAACTACTCCTTCATCTTGTATATTCTCCTTGTATAGTGTGTGTGTATATATATAGATAGATATATTTTTAACACACATACAATCTCCAAACATTTAAGGGGTATATCTGTTGCCTAATCATTATAGTGCTTAGATACATCATCCTAAAAATAATCAGCTTCTTGCACAATAAAATTGGAAAAGTCGGGTCACAATTTGTTAAGGTTTCTCGATGTTTGATAAATAGTTAAGAGAATCTTTGTTGTGCTGCTCTGTTGCGCAATTCTTTCAAGCAATCAAAGCTTAATTGTTGATATATGTTTTTCCCATTACTATTTAAATGTTTCCTCTTAACTATTTTGTGTCTTGTGTTCTATGGGTGTCATTGTCATAAACAGCCTGATAATATGAATTTCCTAGCAGTTGACAGGTACTCTGAGGACCCATCCATCACCACATCCAATCAGCACCTGACCGTTAAGGTCAAGGTTCAGAGCTGTGGGCCGCACCATGTCACCACTGCCAGGCAGGTAGCTGTCAAAAGCGATGCCACGGTCTGATACTCTTGTCACGTGCACACAGTCGTTCATCCAGTCAGCGATCAGCAGTAAATCTTTGCCATAGAAGCAGACGTCTGTTGGGAAGAAGGGTTGTACTGGTGAGTTGTAGGTCGCTATGGGGTCGTTACATTTTTTAGAATACAGACGTACAACATGGGAACACCGGCTGTCCGCTTTACTGTTTTTTGTCGTCGTTGATTCATCATCTGAGTTCTTATCTTTCTCTACTACAGCAAAGAACGTTTCTTCCTCGTTTAAATCAAAGTTATGTGCTCTGTTTACCTTCGGGTTACTTAAAGTAGGACCTGCAGTGCACGTTTCTTTTCCATCTGTTTGTCCCCACTCGATTGAGCATATAGAAGATACTCCTGTTGCGAAGTTCTGCCCTAAAAAATGCATACTGTTATTCTTAGAACTAAGGTGACACAATGTTTTATCTTTCCATGACCAGAAGCGAGGCTTACGTGTAACGCATGATATCCGCGTTCCATATTTTGTCTCAGTTCCTCTAGAACCGTCAGAGTTAAAACTAAAGCCTTTCTCCCTGGAGTAGTCGCCTCCTGTTCCCCCATGATATACATCGATACTTCCGTCCTCCCTCTGCCTCAGAACATGCACTTCCTGACATCCTCCATCACCACATCGACGTACTCGAACGATGTCTACATCTTTCCTACATGCAAAAATCTGTTTGACTGGAGACCCGATAAATGTTTTCATGTCGTGGTCCTCAATGTAGTTATAAAAGTCACCATGGAGTACAGGGCGGTAAGTCTGGTCAGATAGCACCAGTGGAGTGTCGCTTATTTCTCTACATTTCATCTCTCTCTCCACCTGCAGGACCTCCGTGTCACAGGCCGAACTCAGCGCGTGTTGAGCGCGGGATTGAAGTTGGAGGAGAGAGTTGAGCTCATCTTGTACTCGTTGTGTGTTGGCGGTCAGATCTTTCTCCACATCATCACAAGTTGTCTGAAGTTCTGTCAGCGCTTCATCGCGACACTTTGCTGCCATGGCCACAATGACGTCATACCGGACTTGAATCTGTCGGACGTTAAATAAAACTTTATGGCGATACTTTTATTTGCTCTGAGTCCCACGAGAAAACGTTTTGTAAACGGGAAACCTGTGAGACTATTAATAACTTTCATGTTAATATACTTAATATTATAACATTTTACATATTCTTCTGTATATGTAATATTTTTTATTTAAACAGGAGGATATCCATATATTTAGCAATTAAAGGTAAAAATTGCTATTTGAGAAGATCGATGACCTACCTGCTCCATTACTGCAGCTCGCTTTTCTTGGGCTCGCTTCTCGTTTAGTTTACAGGATTCCAACTCTTTTTTTACGCTTTTTGTAGCATTCATAAGAGAATTAAGTTTGTTTTCAATCGTTTTCTTACAGCGAGCGATGGTGTCTGACAGTTCTTCGGTAGCGTGTCCGTCGTGTTTAGTCAGTTTACATTTAATACAGATGGCTTGGTCACACTGTGTGCAATGAAATATGGCCACCTCCTTACTGTGTACAGGACACATGGATTGTCTTTTCTCACTGCGTGCCTGCTCCAGAGCTTCCTCCGTGAGGTAGAAGTTGACTTGTAGAGCACACACACCACCTGGCGGTACAGTAGCAGGAGCTCTACAGGTAGGACACGGGATGAGGTTTCCATGTCTCTTTGCCAGCTCCTCTAGACACTCTAGACAGAAGGTGTGATGACAGGGAAGGAATCTTGGTGACCTGTATACTTCCCTGCACACTGCACATCTAAAGTCATCTTGAGTAGCAGCCATCTTTGATGCAAAGTCTTCTTCGAAGGTTTGATATAAAGAAAGTCATGAACTGCTAGTTTATTCTGAAGCCATTCCTGAAATAAAATTATTACAATATGAGTAGTATAGATAACACAGATAAATAAATCAGAAAAAAAGAAACTGAAGTCAGACAATACACACCATGTGATCATAAAACTACTCAAGCCTCTCTATTATACTTTTATTATAAGCCTCTCTATTATACTATTATTAATGTTTTTATGTTTTCATGCTGTTGTATAATAGTCTTTATTTTTGTAAATCAATTACGCTTTATGTGAGGAAATGATTTGCATAAACTGATCTTTACGTGTTATGTCAATATCTCCACATTCCTGAAGGAGATAGAATGCAAATCAACGTCTATCCACCCACGTGCCAACACAAAGACCACCGTTTACCTGATCGCCGACGTTAGACACAAACTAGCCGCCATTTTTGGATGCTCCCAAGTTTATCCTCGGGGACTTTAATCATTGCCGGCTTACCAGGATACTCAAAGCCATGAGCAATACACTGTATGTATCGTGCTCCACCACAGAGACGAACTGTATTCTCGACCTTTGTTACGGTTCTGTCCCTGGTGCTTACACAACTCTACATTTACCATTCCTTGGACCGTCGTACCACAACAGTATTCTCCTGGCGCCTGTGTTTAAGACAGTGTGTCGGCTATTTACACCGGTGGTGAAGATAGTTAAATGCTGGACAGAAGAGAGTATCATCCGCCTGCAGGGATGCTTCGACTGCACAGGCTGGGGGGCGGGGTCTTTAATAATTCCAGGGACAATGTAGATGACTTTACTAATGTTGCGTCTTCGTACATTACTTTCTCTGTCGACACAGTCATACCCTCCAAGGAAAATGTCATCTTACATAATAATAAACCCTGGGTAACAAAGGAAATCTGTATTGAACTATAAGCGTATGTTTCATACCGGAATTGCACCCGACAGAAAACTAGTGAGGAGGGAGGTGCGAGATGCCACCAAGGAGGCAACGAAAGGATACGAAGAAAAAGTTGAGCTTGACCTCTTTAGTGGCGACCTCAGGGAGCTTGGCGTGGTATTAAGAACATGTCCTCTGTTAATCGCTCTTTTAAAAAAACAGCGACACTTGCAGGCGTTGATGGGTGCGATTTTTCCAATGTGTTTAATTCCCTCTATGCCCGCTTTGAGAAATATGACTTCTCTCACAAGGTTTCTACACTAAAACTGTCTCTGGTCCCTGAGCATGGTTTAGTGATTGCCCTGTCCTCTGTCAAAGATCTACTGAGACAAGTAAAGGTTAACAAGGCTCCGGGTCCGGACGGGATCTCTGGACGCACCTTTCATGATTACTGTGCTGAACAACTTGTTTTACAACATCTATTCCAGCTGTCTGTGGATTCTGGTCACATTCCTGATATTTGGAAACTATCATACATTGTGCCTGTCCCTAAGGCAGATATCAGCATTATCCATGATGATGTCATTGAGGTAGTCGACTCTTACAAATATCTAGGCACTATCTTTGATAGCAAGCTTAAATGAGACATCAACACTGACATGATCCTCAGCAAGAGCCAACAACATCAGAGGGACTTAGCAGCCTTATGTCATCAGTGAATCCTCAAAGAGACATGACATCCTCTGTATGTCTGATCATGTGTTGACAAGTGAGTTTTCACTCTTGCAGTCTTGCTGTAGGTACGCGATGTCTGTCTGCAGAACCAATTGTCACCGCAGCTCATTCACTCCATGTGCCATTCACTTGATAAACTCTACTGGCCATCATCTTGTACATGCACTTGCCTGAGGTCACCAACTGTATCTCTTGTTGTTAGGAATGTGTGTGTGTGGAGTGGGGGGAGATAAAGAACGTGTATTTTAACATTTACATTTATATCATGTACATGTATACATTATTGCTAATACAAGCACTATCTTGAATTGCGCCTGGGGATCAATAAATTTTCATTGTATTGTAATCCCAGTCCTGTCCATGCTACCCGTTCTTCCATGGTGCAGTGCTGATACTTTCGCCATCCTCTCTTATATGCACACGCAATCAACTACACTCTGACATTTGTTAGTGCTGCTCTAGTACTGAAATTTTTTTCAATGTCTCGGTCTCTCCAACTTGGGATGCTGAGTTTGCGAGGTAGTGACTTTCCGGTGTGAAACAGCCCATGACTCAATGCGCCGTTAGACTGTCCATCGCCGTCTTCCCCCACACGTGGTCCTCCAGCTACGCCGTCACAGTTCATGGAGAGCCAATGGCTTTTTTGTTTCTCGATGATTGCATCACTACTTTATTATACAGTACACAGTGATACTCCTCGGGATAAACAATGCCTCGTATTGGCGCTGAACAAACAACCCCCTGATGCGAAGTAATCCTCCCTACTCCGGTGCTTTGGAGCGCAGACGAATACACAGAGGTTCTTTTCTCCTCTGAGAACGGCAACTTCTCCTGCTGACCTTCCCAACATGGTTGCCCACAGTTTGGTAGTGTTGTTCACGGAGGTTTCTCGGTGACAGCTAACAGTCCGGACGTTCTGCTGTCGATGACTTCCCTCATTTGCGTAAAAATTATCTAACAAAGAGTTCTTTCTCCCGAGTCTTTGCCCTTCTTGTTCATGTCTCGGTCTCAAGGAGAAATCCCTTGGCGTTGCGTTTGACCTACTTTCCAATTAGTGAATTCTCTGTCGCATACAGTTACAATCTTTGATTTTACTACCAGTAAACAAAATTTCATGAAATTTACACCACGTAAATGTTTACAAAAATGCTCATTAAAATGGAGTATCACAGATAGTTAACTTTAATGTATGTTAATAGATATAAATACAAGTAAATATTTTATTCGCGGGCATTCGCCGCTACCTCAGGAAAATTCATTGGCGGGCATTCACTGCTGTGTCTACAGGACATTTCGTGCATTTTCGACCGACGTCGGGAAAGAGTTCATAGTATGGTCTCCTGTTTAGCAGCACGTGCGGCAATTACTCCTGTGGAGTTGACACAACAACCTCATTTGCAACGACACATGTAGCACCTGTACAGAACACAGTCTGTGTAACAACTGTGACGACAGGTGTGAGACAGGGTGTGCTACAGGGTGACAGTTACTAGTAAAGAAACCTGCGATAGGGGTTCGTTTGGCCTCGACTGTAACAAGACATGTGGCAACTGCTCTGAGGAAACAAATACAACATGGTATCAGCAGACTGTACACAGGCCTGAAAATCTGGACATTAAGGAGTTTTCTGTAGACTGAACTAAAAAAGTTTATTTTCATGAGGCGCCTTGAGCTTTCCCTAAGGACAGTAAACAAGAGACATATTATTATTTGTAGTAGTAGTGTTACTGCTGAGGAGGCCTCTGCTACAAGGAGCTCGAAACAATAAGAAAACTCACCTCTTGATTCTATATGGGTCTGTAGACTGTATAGGTGCTAATTAGGGACTTGAAAAAGCTGGAAGGAGCTAAAGGAAGCCTGTAGCTGTATTAACTCTACGAAACCTAGAAGCAGCTGCCGGCATCAGCAGGACTGATACGGAAAAAAAAATGTCCATCGGGAAATGTAAGTACGCTCGAACGTCAAGCACGTGTATTTTATTTAATACAAAATATCCATAACTCAAACAAAGTGACAAAAGTCGCAATACTTTAGCCGCAAACCATGCCAACCAATAATCATAGACCTTACCTTGCTCTCTCTGGCTAATGGTGTAGACTGTAGAGTATACTATTAGCTCAGGACCTACATGTCTAGGTATATACGTATCTGTGAGCGAGAATCAATAGAAGAGACTAGAGTGTTACAAATATATTTCTAATGACACTGTAAAGACACCATTCCAAAAAAAACTGACTAAATAAATTCTTCTCAGTATCAAGATACTTACAAACATCCGCACGCATACGTGTAGGTCAACTGCACACACGTCAGGAGTTTACATGTTTATGTTTGCGTCGTCAAGGCATCAGCCAATGGGTAGGATTGATAGATCAACTACCAATGGTAAATAGGGACTGACCTTAACCGTTTTTAAGAAAACACGAGATGAAAGTAAGACTAAACTATCTACTCAGATGTGTAGACTTTTCCTTTCAGATATTCCCTTTGTTATTTACAGTACCTTTCACAAACACCTTTTGGATAAATTTAGATTCGTCTAATCCTCACGTCGTCACTAGAGGTGGACGAACCTGTCCAACCACTGTTGTGAAATTCACTTTATTATTTCTGATCTGAAACAGCTACTGTACGGACACATACTAGCGAATAACAGACTGGCTGCCTATGACTCACTTACAAAATGTCGCACACACTCTGAAATTATTTTTATTTCTCAACTCATAACTTTCCTCACAAAGTACTAAAGTTTATTGTCAGCAAAATGACTGCCAACTATCGAACTAACAGATACTGCTTTTGACACTATAGACCTACATAAACTTTGTTCTGCATTGTTAGAATTGTTCTAGAATATGACCAAATGTGAGATAAATGGCGATCTGCAAGGTTGACATCTGTCGTGAACTCTGGGGAATGAGCACGTGGAGATGGTTTCCGTCGCCTCGGTCTGATCACACTCTCAATACCTCTACCAACTCACACCGACATTTCGTGTTCGTAGACTTACACTAAACTGCTAATTACACTTTTAATTAACTCGTGAGGCCCCAGTACGTTTAACCCAATAAACAACTCAAGGCAATTTAGTGTCCTAAAGAAAGTTATTAATCATCGAGAGTATTACACAAATTACAAATGATACAATTTCAAAATATGGTCGTTTTCTAGGGTGTCCCGTTATTCTAATTATTCTCCTTATTACTAATCCATATATCTAGTGAGACAGTCTGTCTATTCTTAACTACTACACTCGCATCACTACACACTCACTAGGTACAATACGTATACACACACCACTTAGCTTCACCCAAGCGCCATTGCTGTGTGGGATGTATGGTCTCTGATGGACACACACAACTGTCACTTGCGATTTCGCACAGTGGTTGAGGCTGTATGGAGGATTCTCTCGACGCGCCGCTGAAGAAATGATGGCCGATGACTTTGGTCGTCCGTTGCCCAGCACCTCGACGAGAGATGTACGATGTAAAAGATTGGGAAGAGTTCTCGCGTGAATCGTCCCCGTGCCACGCATGCACCCGATTGGTCAGTCATACCACATGACATACCATTTCGACCAATCACGCACCATGCTAGTGTGAGACAAGGGTTTCCAGCCCCTACGTATACGGTACATAGTCCCTGCGCCTGTCTGGCTTCCCCTTCACTAGCTCGCGTTGTGACAAGGTTGTCCTTCTCTAAGATGTTCTGTTCACCCTGAATGACCGCCTGTTGCGCCACTAGTGTCCTGCAGTCCTGTGTGTGCGACCGTCGTGACGTAAGCTGTCCGCGGTCCAGTGATTCCAGGTGGTACAAGCCAGATGATATTCTATCTTCTGTCCATCAGTTTAGCAGAACGTCCGCCAGTCTCGCGAATAGAGCAGAAGTGCCAAAACCCACACTATAGCCATATTAATACTCTTTCGTGTCAACATCTATACTGAATTCATCTCTTCTGTCAAAATAATGAAGACTAGTCACCTCTTGGCATGACCCTACCTCTCTATAGTTACAAGCAAAGGCTCACGTTAAACAATTACCTGTATTTTGTATCTCTATTACAAACAAATTCATTTATTACATACCACTTCACCCTTTTTGCAAAAAACACATTTAGCGTTGTCTGTGAAAAAGCACTGTAGCTGGCAAACCAGATGATGAGAAAGATGAAAATAGTAAGTCTGATTGTAGCACTTACAAGTGATCACACTGTGTTCAAAGGAGCTTACAGAGGTCTAGTCATCAAACGTCCCTCAGTGTCCTCTGTGCTCCAAGTGACAAAGGTTGTGGTGCAAGACCCGTCCTGTCTGTCTACGCACATTAGTAGACCTCTCCTCCGGAAATTCCCAGTTTAACTCAACTTTTTTTTAGCGAAACCTTGCCCGTGTTCTCCGGTATCAAATTTAATGGAAGGGAGCGCACATTCGCAGGCTGAAGGTAGCGAAATTCCCGTAGAAATCCATTCAATTCACAAATGTACAGAACGATAGTGAGCCGGTGTCAAGCCACAGAGTAGCGCCCCCTGTTTTTTCTCTGTTTTTCTGTCATCGTGCGACAGTTAAAAATCTATTAAATCCAGCAAGTTCTTCTGCTAAGAGTTTCTCAACAGTGGTTTTATTACTTTGCGCAAAGTAGTGACGGTTTTTGTTGTACGTTTTACACAGAGTAAACCACTCCACCAACATGCATACGAGGAATTAAACACACAGCACTTTGACGAGACACCGCAGATAAAGTGCAAGGAAAGTGGAGATGTTGATCTTGAATTGTAGCTCCCGAGATGGAGAGTGAAGGCAGTTGACTTTGTCAGAAAAGTAAGTAAGTCTGGATAAAAAAAACACTGTGTAGGTAGAATCGTGCTTTTTTGTTATTAACGGCATAATTAAAACAGCAAAATGTTTGTTTATCTAGTAATTTACAACCCACTACGGAAGAGGTTAAAATATCTGTTACTTGCAATTTTTTGAAACAGCTCTCTCTCTCTCACACACACACACAAACACTCGTAAACACAGAATCCCTTCATTTTATCTTTTAATAACAAAAAAAATAAAAAATAAAATAAAATAAAAAACAACTGTCAGCAGAAAGAAATTGTATACAAGACACACCAACAGCATCATTAAAATCATGCTAAAAGCTAAAAGCATGATTTATGCTGTTCACTTATATTCTGTGAAGTATCTTCAGGTCTAATTCGTGCAGTTTACTAATTAGTTTGGAAAGCATGATGGACATAATACTTAGAGTTATGTAATTAACTCTTTTTGTAACATTTACAGATTTTTCTGTCGTGAAGGACAACGTGTTCTGTGAAGTGTAACATCCAGACCTCGACAGATCCTGATTCCTTGTTATACCCACGTTGACTACACTTGCCAGTGTCTTCGTTTACCTCTCATGGAGCCGCCTTCTGCCTGTTAGAAGTGTAGTCATCGTGACTCGGTGCACCTCTCGGTTAGCATCAGCTGTGACTCTGTCCAATGGGACTCGAAGCGAAAAACTTTCTTTTGCTTATGTTTCTACGGTTTCTAATTTATGATACATGCAAGTTTTCTTACAGACCATTATACCTTTAAACAAAGGAAATATTGCATGCAATGAACATTAAGCAATATGTCTACACATCTACATTAGTAACCACATGAGTAAGTGATTATAGAAGAGAACGTACAACAAACAGCATCGAAATTTCAACTTCTCTTTATCATGGGCTCTTTCCCTCTGATCTCTCTTTTTTCCCTTTCTCTTCTCTCTCTCTCCTGGCATCGTTTATGCCTATCGATGCAGTGTGGAACTTAAGAAGAGGTGCCCCGATCTGCTAGCTTTTGTCTCTGTGTTACAAATAGCTCAACAGGAGATAACTCCATGCTGATGAGTAATAACGGTAAATTAACCAGATACAAACAATACAGGTAAATTATAAAAATGATTACATTGCCATTACAATGTTTTATTCCTTATAATTCTTACAAAAAGAAGACAAAAACTGATGCAAACTGTTTCACTTTACATAACCGTTAAAAAAAAATGAAAAAAAGTCGTTACATTGGAATATGAGAGAAGAGCAGAGAAAGACATACTATTTACAATTGCAAAACATAAACCTACAGGACTCTTTGTCGGCAGAACTGTACATGACAAATTCATGTAAACGGAGACGGGAAGAAAAAAGAACACACAGAAAGCCACAACAACCACACGAGACCGCCCGCGACAAGTTCACGTCGGGGTCACCACCATGGCATAGTTCAACGGTCTGACATGCGTGCTCGTCGACTTTGCAGCAAAAACACAAATAACAGATTTTATCAGGAATTTCCTGCCCTGCGCAACACACAAATACTATATTTAATAACTCGTTAAAATATTACATTTTTAAATTCACTGAGAGTAGTGGCACTTATTAATCAGAACGCGCACGAATACATTTTACTAGAATAAAATTATTCCACAGCTTTTTGAAAATAGACACGTGGTTAATTCATATTTTCCTTGTTTATGTAGAGACATAGATATAGATATTTCTTTTATTGCTTTAAGTACATTGGCTACAGCAAGGGTGCGAGAACCTACTGAAATCTGGCTCTACTCATAAATCTATACAATTTTCATTGACTCAAACTTATTAGTTTATTCCTTGTTACTCCTCCGAGGAACAGAGGACCGCAAACTCAAACTCATATACATGTATAATTATACAGCAAAGAAATATTTGAAATGATTATAAGGTAGCAGACCCACTTGCACACCTCTATAATACCTGTTAACTTCATTTCACCAACATAGCTCTTCGCAACCCTTCATTCTATCTCTTCTTTTCTAATACACACTTTTACCTCCACATCTTCAACCAGATATTTTTCTTGGTCAATTACCACACAGTTCAACAAGTCATGTTCTTCCAAAATCAACAATATAAAAAAGTCCAAATTAATTATTGACTAGCTGGTGTTGCTGTCTAATTGCTTGAGAACATAAGGTACATAATACAGTATTTAAAAATATTTATATGTTAGATTTGTATAAAAAGGACGTATATATATATATCTATAACACATGTACTGCCTCCTCTGTCATACTTTAGCAGAAAGGACAATGGCGAGCTACTGGAGATTGTGCGAAATGATTCTTATGACTATATCGCTGATGCTCGTATGCTAAAAACGTGCGTACGTCTTATGTCATTCTTGTTTAAAATAACAATTCACACTTTTCGTTCTGTACAGCTTTCCAAACTACCATACAACTCAGACAGAGCTATTCTGAGACCAGCATACCATTCCTAACAAAAAATATCCCTTAGCCTGTCTCTAAGTTTCTTTTAAAAACAGTTCACATTTTGGTGAAAAATCCATTCAGAGCCAAAACCCACACAAAAAAGCACCTCTCGTAATTTTTGATACCCAGTTATCATACCTCCGAGTATCTAGCAAAGATAGCATGTCCATATTAAATACTTTTTGGCGTAGCGAGTATCTGGGAGTTTCAGCAAGCGCAACAAGTATTTAATAAATTTAGTTGCAGCGATAATATATAGAGGAAAACTGCCGGTCTCTACATACCAGCCTGTTTGATGCTTTTACTCTAACACCCAGAAACCTTTTACATGCAAATATAATTTTTTCTACTATCGCTACTCGAACTAGCAACGATTTTGCAAGTAGCTCAAATTTATGATAATTTTTCCCAGGAAATACAAAAGCCATGTATTTATGGGCAATCTCTTTGCAAAAATAGGAAATATGCATCTGTATCAATGTATATACTTGATTACTGACAATGTCCGTCACCATAACCGTTAGAGGGAGTGTATGTACACTGAAGGCTGGTGTTGTTAGCGCTAAGAGAAAAGGATCGTCGTTTACGATGCAGTTTTTTTTTTGGTTTTTTTTTTTTTTTTTTGTTATTGTTTTGCTGGGATTTGGGTAATCTTCATAATCACCTTTAATTTACACTACAGAAAAGAGATTTTTATGTAGCGCTGATTGTTCGATTTGCTGGTAAGCAAAAATATAATCTGCTTATTTATTTAACAAAGATCTCCTTCAGGTTATTGAGAGTTTTTCTGAGAGGCTGAACAACAGCTGACCATTTAATGCGCTTCTATACAAGTTTTATGCATGGTGCACCAACGTTCACAATTACATTCCAGTTCACATGTATTGTAGGACCCATCCATCCCCACAGCCAATCAGCAGATGACCGTTAAGGTCAAGGTTCAGAGCTGTGGGCCGCAGCATGTCACCACTGCCCCGCAGGTAGCTGTCGAAACCGATGCCACGGGCTAATACTCTTGTCACGTGCACACAGTCGTTCATCCAGTCAGCGATCAGCAGCAAATCGTTGTCATAGAAGCAGACGTCTGTTGGGAAGAAGGGTTGTATGGGTGACGTGTAGGTCGCTATAGGGTCGTTACATTTTATAGAATACAGACGTACAACACGGGAACGTCGGCTGTCTGCTTTACTGTTGTTTGTCTTCGTTGATTTATGATCTGAGTTCTTTTCTTCCTCTACTACAGCAAATAACTTTCCTTGCTCGTTTAAATCAAAGTTATGTGCTCTGTTTACCTTTGGGCGACTTAAGGTAGGACCTTTGGAGCACGTTTCTTTTCCATCTTTTTGTTCCCATTTCATTGAGCATATATAATATACTCCTTCTGCGAAGTTCTGTCTTAAAGAATGCATACTGTTATTCTTAGAACCTAGGTTACAAGATGTTGGATAGTTCCATGTCCAGTAGTTACCTTTTCGTGAAACGCATGATACCCGATGTCCGTATTCTGTCTCAGTTACTCTAGAACCGTCAGGGTTAAAATTAACGCCTTTCTCTTTTGAGTAGTCGCTTCCTGTTCCCCCATAATATACATCGATACTTCCGTCCTCCCTCTGTCGCAGAGCATGCACTTCCCGACATCCTCCCTCGCCATATCGATCCACTCGAACGATGTCTGCGGCTGTCTCTCTTAGAGACCTCTGTTTGACTGGTGAGCCAATAAATGTTTTCATGTAGTGCAGGGGTCTCAAACTCGCGGCCCGCGGGCCAACTGCGGCCCGCGGAACAAAAGTTTGCGGCCCCCACCTCAATATCAAAGTTTCATGTTAGTGCGGCCCGAGTTTGATACTGTTATATCTTCTCCTCTCTCGCTCCCACAGAGGCAGCCCAACGTGTCTTATTTGCACAGAGAAAGTTGCAGTGCACAAAGAATACAATTTGAAACGTCATTACACAACTAGAAATGCTGAGGAGTATGCAAAATACCAGGGAGATGAGAGAGTCGACCGGGTTGCTAATCTTAAAACACATCTACTGAGGCAACAAAATTTCTTTAAGAAGGCAACCAAAGAGAATGACGCAGCAGT